>JABMBR010009522.1:0-45548 GCA_018881525.1 Meteorus sp. PSUC_FEM 10030008
TATACATGGAATAGTAACAATAAATGACGTAGTACGAGAAGAGTTAACAACGTCGTAGATATTGAGACGTGTAAAAATTTGCTCTGAACAACACCAAAAAATTTTTCAACCTTGCATAATAATTTTTCTGATGTTGCGTTTCCAACTATCTTCTTGAATATTATTTCATATCCAATTTCTGATCAGTCAACTGATTTGAGTTCTTGACATTTTAACTATCGAAGAATGCAACTTATCAATATCATTTGGGACCTCTGTTACACGAAACTTTTGATATTTAAATGATACCTGCATCTCATAATGGGAGTTCCTATACATCTTGTACTCTGTAGTAAATGCTTCTCAATCGTTCTTCGCATTGTTGCAAATATCTTTCACAATCTCGGCTGCCCAATTTCAGAGCGCAGTAAAGGGAAAAAAATTAACTTTCCTGGAAAGTCAAAAAAACCTATTTTCTTTTAGCCGCACTGAATGGCAGTTTTCAATGACAAGTTAACCGTAGTTTATTGAAAAAATGAAATTGTTAGGAAATATTAATTGGATAATGCTCACACGAGTCCAATGAAACGAAGAATGGTGAAAAGCCGATTTTGAAAAATTTGTCCTATACTGTGTTTCGAAATTGGGTAGCTGATCTGGTCTGGATATTTTCTGGCACAAATGTTCGCAAAAATTACGAATTAATTGATGTTTTCAAGTAGTTGTATGATACAAGTGTACCAATTTTCGTTGCATCAGATGGGCACTGAACAATGATAATGCAATATCACTATTTTGGTGAATTATGATACACTTAACTGAAATCAATATCGTACATCGCCAAATTAATTGCAGTGTACTACTGTGAATGACAAAATTAATTAAATAATAGTAGTCTAACTGTGAGGCATTATAATACTCACGATACAGACAGGATCACCATAACTGAGATTCACTATGACATTATCATCAACATGATTGACTAAACTGCCTAGACTGGATGTTACTCAAACAGATGGTTACGAAATCGGAATGACGAATTTGCTCCATTTAGGAATTGTTGACATATGGCATGATCGATTGCTTTCAATACCAATTTGATGAATAATTAATCAACAGTAGCTTGATAATGGTCACTCTATCTCAGGATGTATTCAATCATTGATACTTGATGTAAATATGTAATTCAGACAGAGCTGTCATTTTGATAGCATTCGTACCTAGATAGCCCAGATTTCGAACAAGAGTTTCCATTGTTACTCCTGTGATTCGCTATTGTGAAGGAAGAATAGATAGCTGTTGAAGAAAAATTCTGTTCTGATCACTCTTCCGCAAAAAAGAGAACGTATCATTGTTAAACTCAAGGATTTATTCCACTTGGAGATGTCTGCGTTTATTATTTTTCGATATTCAAATATCGGAATTCTTCATGCTCAATATGGTGGTGAATGGGAATTTCTTATAAAACCAATCAAACGTTTCATGTAAATATTCATAATGTGATGTCATTACACAACGACCTGAGATGAAGTTGAATATGATTTGCATCACGAATACCAATTCATTCGCTGTATTGATTCTATGTAGAAAATGTGACTTCTAATATTGAAGATCAAAGTCACAAGTCAGTTGTTTCCCAATTGGATGGAATGCTTTGAAGTACTCAGTACATCAATGATATCCTGACGGAATTGTAGGCGAATGGATCTATCTCTGAAAGCATGAATTGTATTGAGTATGAAAAATGCAAACACACTTTTATAGTGTTCAATAAAAAAGGGCCAGAGAGGGTTTTTTATTTACGATAGTCAAAATATGAAAATTCGTGTACCATGAGATCATAAAATTTCTTGGAGTTTCCATCGTAAAGATACACTGAATCATTTTAGAATCATGAAAGGACTTGAGTACTCAAAGTACTCATAACTGTTTTTCCAGATTACATTTTTTGCGTAGACGTGTTAATAAAATGAATAGGAGTGAAAATTTGACATCGGTGAATGTAACGGATGGAATTAAAGTCCAACATTGAACGTCAATTGATTTTCATGTGGTTGGGCAGCCGGCGGAGTTGTTGGATTGTTGTACTTAAATCGCTCTGAGGATTACAAAGAGATTCGTGGTCTGGTAGTTGAGTGGACTAAGGAACAACTCGAGTTTAAATCGCTAACAAAGACCCAAGTTCGAATCCTGACTGGAACAGCACAATGTTGCTGTGTTAATTCCTTTGTTTGGGGTTCAACTGTTACCTGTCATGGGTGAATAACGGATCGCTGTTGATAATTCCGTTACGAAAGAATGGGATTGTTTTTCAAACGGTTTTATAGGACTGAATGAATTCGATGATAAAATGACGAGTTGATATCATTATATGAAGAATTGAAAGTCAGTGTGATATTAATTCCGAAAATAGTAATAATGATGTGGTCAATCGCCAGATATTCATTCATATTCTCAGAGAATGACATTCCTGTACCAGGATCTAAATTGATGAAGATGACCAATGCAAATCTGCAAAATTATCACAGAGTTCTGCTTTCTGATGAAATGATGAACGAATAATAAATTTTGCAAATTCTTGGTGACAGTGGTCTTGAAAATTCGTATCTAGTTCCAGAAGTTAGTACTTCCAAATATTTCTAGTTCCAATATTCAGTCTAAATACATTCAGTTTCAATTCTTCTGAGTCATTTTGTGACTACTGTGTCAATATATTGGGAGAAGATGCATAAATTTATCTGATAAATAGTACAACATCGAGAACAATGGAAAGATAATTTCGAATTCCAATGGATCAACTGATTTCCACTTAACTCCAGCTGGTACGAAACATTTCTCTGCATTCGGCTCCAGAGGAATAATAAATTCACAAAATTTTCAACCAACTCTTCTCAAACAAATTTCCAGCAAAGTAATAATATTAAATTCATGATCCCAAACTGAGAAAATTATTCCGTACCGTATGGAGGAATAACTAATATCTGAAGAAGTACGAGAATACCCTGATGCATATTGAACGCAAACGAAACTCTTCAAATAGACACATTCATATATTAACAATTCACAATCATAACTCACAATCGTTAACTTATTTATCAACGCTGAGATCAATTCCACCACAGAATCAGCCTCTCAACCAGGATGATGCAGTAAATTTTATTTCAATCACATCAGATCAATTGTTTCAAACCATACCAATAGTCAACTAATTACGAAATAGTTCTTATATGAAGAACCACCACTGCAGATAAAACTTTTTCTGTCGTATCCCCAATTCGTTTTTACTTCAATAAGCATCCTATGTTACATATCTCTGGCAACCTCTTCATCATTCTGGAGTCCTATACACATACAAACGTATATGACGAACATGTCTCTGACTATGTTGAAGATGTGAGAGCGTTGGTGAATTTAGAGGTTGATGTATACCACCTGCAGCCGTTAGACTCTCTCCAATGATCATGAATAGCAGCTAATGTTCGTCCTGGTTCATCCAACGATCCACTTTCCGTATCATGTCGCGCTGGTGGTTTGAATTTAGTATGAATATAACACAACATTCACATAGATAAACACTTGCAAAATATATCAGTCGCATGCAGGTGAGAATTTTCGTCATGCTAAGTGAATACATCCGAGTTATATATTCATCCTTGTCGGTTATGTATATTCCCATGTGCATTTCATTCTTTTGTGAATATGTATTTGACGGATGCATCATATACGAATTCACATTGCTTTTAGTGGAGCATATACAGGAAGAGGATTATACGATACTACTCGAGGTTTCACCTCCCTGAATGGAATAAATATGGAAAATCTGCCAACGGTAATAAATCAACGATACAACAATTTATTTGAGCATCTATAAAAAGAATTGAAGTATCGGAGGCAGATAAAAAATTTTTTGGCACATTATGAACTTTGATCGAATGGAAAGAAAAAACTAATGAATAAATCATCAAATTGGATTCCTCCACTTGTGGAAATGTGGCATAAATTAATAAAAGTTTTGATATTTTGTTATTTCTTATATTTTTTCCATTTGTACTATACTCTGATTCATTATATTTTTCATTCTTTTGTTTCTTCCCTCGTTACACTTTGTGGTAACCTTCGGAATGAGTTTGAAGATGTTTATTGCGGAAGTGAACTTTTCGTAACGCAATAGAAATAGGTTATGCAACACACAGGAACTGAGATTGAACAATGAAAATTTGATAAGACTGCAAACGAGTGATTTTTATCATTCTTGTTTTGCGACTTATTCAATAGTTTCATATACTCTTCATTCTCATATATCTTGAATCAATTCACATGGAAGGAGAACAAGTAAATATCTAGTCAGACATAGCAATGTACGAAATATCCAATTTCTCTACATAAACTTGAATCAGTAAAAAAGTGTTGTGTACAGTAGGAATTCTTATTTCAAGTGGTCGCAGTTCTCTAGGAAAACTGGAATGTTTTATATGATTTTTAGCAGAATGTTTGCCAAGTTTTATCCAACTACGTCACATATTTTGAATACATTTTTAGAATAGAGTTACAAATATATTTGTGGACATATACGCACACGAATTTTACATATGAAAACGTTGGACGATTTACATGAAGCTTGAACAATCTTTTCACGTAGTTGTGTCCATCATACACATTGCATTTGACCTGGAGAATTTTCGTCAAAAATCGGAAGAGGAATGCAAAATAGGATGGAATGTGTATGATGAACAATATAACCTAAAAAATATATATCTATATAAAAAATGGAAATAAAAGGAGAAAAATGTGATAGACATGTCGTGTGTAGTATGGATCAATTTGACAGACATACAACGGACGTTCATATATTGTACAGAAATGAAAAGAGCGAAAACGGTAAGATCCGATATCGTGAGAAAATGTGACGAGAGTGTTTTACTGTTTGTATGTGTCGTCTTGTTCACTACTAACACAACATATATTGGTGGCTTCTGAGTTCCGAAGTTTTCCAATGTTGCAACGGAGAAAAAGCAAGCCAATAGGAGTCCACGATAGACGAGTGAATTCGACAACGAGTGTGCTCCTAAGAACCGCTGCTATTTTTTTTTTTTCATTCACTTACGACGACGCAACGAACACGCCCGAACAAAGTGGATACATTAATCTGAGTGGTAAGAAGAGTTGTTTGTGACATTTAACGTTGGTGGAGAGGATAAAAATTATGACCTGACACAAAAGTAATATTAATATTATTTAGGTTATAGATCTGAAGGGGGTTGCAACCAAAAGCTCATGAATCGCGAACTAATCACAGTTTCATCTCGATTATTTTCTTTTTTTTTTTTTCGTAACTGAAGTGCATCAATTTTTGATGAAAAAAGTTTGACGTACCTGTTCGTGTTGGTGGTTTCCTTATTGAGGGCAGAGTCCGATTGAATGTTTGACTTGTACAAAACAACATTTTTTTATCTGGGTTTATTGAAGAGAGAAGAATGACTGGGGATGCTGAAGTGCTTTTGTTATTTGTTGGAATATCCAACTGAATTTTATCGATAAATAGTTGACATTGTGAAAGTTTTGCGAGAGCGAATGTCAACTTGTTCGAATATTCAACGATGAAAAATATTTTCAACGATGAAGAATTTGTGTTCTTAATTTACCAAAATTTTTCTTTCTCGAATCGAAGGAGTGTCATAATTTCATATGAATAGGCTGCAGTAGAAATGTTGAACGTATGATGGATTCTGGGATTGAATATTGTCAAATCCAATTCCCAACGAATTGGCTGTGACAATTTCCAGTCAATATTGGAATAAAAATATGTGTTTGGAGAATGGCGAGAAAATAATTAGTTTTTCATGCGATTTCACATCCAACATTTCTTCTCAATGTATCAACGTCAGTAATAATCAACATGGAGTGAAAATATTTGATCGCAGAAAATCATTCATGTTTGTAGAAGAATTATTATGCAAATACAAGGTGTTGAATTACAATTTTACAAAATTCTCTCTGTAAAAACTAGATTGAAATAAATAAATTCCGAACGTGACTCTCTCTCGTCATCAAGTGTCATTTTCCACACTTCGCCTGTCTTCTTACATAAATTCTAACATCCAGCTTGATTAATCGATAATTAATTGAATCGTGAATAGAAATCAAATGACTATTTGAAAAAAAAAAATTAATTCGAATATTTAATTCCGTCATAGAAAAACCTCATTAATTGTAATAAAATATATTATCAAATATTGAATTCGATATTGGAGCTATCCTTCAAATCCACAATCATTTCATCTGTGTTTTCATGAGACCCGATTGATAACTCCATATCCGATCAGGAGCTCACATATAAAAATCCATTTATTTCAACAATGAATTTATGCCTCTCTCTCAATAAAAAAAAATTCTTCACCGCCCCCTTTTCTATGCGGTTCGACTTCAAACTCTCTTCCGTAGATAAAGTTGGAATAAAAATTTTCGTTCGTCACATATGAATGTTTGTGAGTTCGAAGTACTATTGGTGCGTGCCATCTGGTGAATAGCCAAGTGCAAAGATATTTACTACAGAAAAAAAAACTGCGAAAAAGTTTAATCCAACTTAAATTATTTCCGCGCAGTTAAAACAGAGTAAGGAGATTTCATTTGCGATAATGGTTGTGATATCAGACCTGTCACATGTAAATATTTAATGCGTTGAAAAATTCACGGAATGTTCAGCTGAATGAGAAATATGAAAATTACAAAATGCCACCGGAACTTTTACTGTAATTATGCAAATGGAATTACAAACTTGGACCTTATTTCTTAAAATTTGATTTCATGTCATTTTCTGTTGGCGACATCTTCCTTATTTTCTTACCGCGCTTATTCATCTATTTATGCATCTCCTCTCTTTTTATTTCGTCTCTTCTATTTCTTATTTTTACTCTTCCGTTGAGATTTCACTCTAACTGAATAGGAGCGAATAGAGCAATTCATCTGACTTATATTTTTCTTATCGATGTCGATAAAATGAGGGAGTAAATGTAAAAGAAGATAGATATAAGGAAAGAAATAAAAGCGAGAAAATAAGAGATAAAATAAAAAATTTTGTTTCTTCGTAGGGAAAAAATTATTTGCGACATGAGCTGATGAACATTGACGTGAACCAATTTCTTTCTGCAACAACGACAACAAATTCATTTATATATATGCTACAAATCAACTTTAGTAGTTTAAAAAAAAAAAAGGTTGAAGAGATAGAAACGAAATGAATTCTAAATCAAATTTACGAACCGGTGGAATAACATACACAACCTCATCCGCCACTCTAATGATTTGCTCCAACAAGCAAAATAAATATTTTTTTTTCATTTCATATAACCACCAGATGCATCATGGTTATATTATTGCCATGAACTGACATTTCCAGAAGAGGAAGTTGCCTTTCCTCCAACAATTTTCCACGTAGCCACCCTATTTTCCGTAGGAAAAAAAAAATAGAGCGGAAAAAAATAACAAGTTAAGAGAATCGGGGAAATGAGCAACGAAAGGTGTTGCACTTCAGCTCATTCGAACAGACGAGATAAAAGCTTTACTTGTATGACACGGCTTCCATTGTCAGCATTCATGAGAAGAATGAATGAAGTTTTATTCTCCCTTTTTGGGCTTGCGAAGTAAACGATACACATGGTAAGGAAGAGGGAAAGATGTCGTATATACACATGACCTGTTGTGAATTCGAATATACGATTGCGCATATTCATGAAGGTGAATTTCTGCTGAGCTCTCCGATAATTGTTTCTTAGTCAGCAAATGTGAGTTGGGATGTGGGAAGTAAGAGCTGTGATTGTGATTTCCTTTGATAACTCATTATTTACGCTACGTAACTCGTTTGTGGCGTATTTAATAAAATGAATTAGAAAAAAATTGATCAACTGACAAAGCGGTTTTTCAAGTCGACAAGTCGAAACTTGAATTATAACAAATGTTTCCAGTGGTTTTTCTTCATTCCCCTCCAGCAAAATAATTCTCAACCGTTCAATATCCTTCCTGATACCAAAACCAAGATTAATAACATAATTTTAGATATATATCATGATCGTATATATATAGCGATGACTTAGTGTATTTGACGCACGAATGAACACCACCCACAGTTTGATTCACGATGGAAGAAATTTCTCTCTCCTGTTCTTCACGTTCACCGCAAAGACCACCCGCCACTGTTCGCCTAATTGTTATTTATTCTTGTAGGAGAAGGATCACTATCCACCATTACTTATAACCTGTCGTGAAAGTGTCAACTTCATGCAGAAGACGCTCCGGGACTGTGAAAAACTGTGGAATATATGAAATGAATTTTTTTTTCTCTTTTCGCGTTGCCCTCCATTCTATTTTATTTCTCTCGCTCAACTACTTTTTACTCACAATATACAAACGAGACTGGCTAATGTATTTTCACCTATATAAACATGCATTTCTCTTTGGATGAGTTGATAGCAGTCTGACGCAGCATTGAAGGAAGTAGAAGAGAATTTTTTCCTCATTTTCACATCAATTACATCTCATCCATTTGCATATTTTTCTCTTTTTTTCTTATTTTTTCAATTACTTCTACGTCGTAGAAATTCTCAGATTGTTATTTCAATCATGTTTCATCAAGATAATGAACTCATTCATATAAAAATAGAATTTTATTTTTATCAGTAGCTCTAAAACTCAAAATTAATGCCATATGATAATCGTTGGAATGAAAATGAATCAACTCGGTTGATGAATCACATCACTTTTGACTTTTAATGTGTGAAGAACTCTCGTCGAGTTTGAGACTATATCACGAAATATATCTCGAGAAACACAGCACGAATCACATGTTAATAATTCTACTGATACAATTACAAACATGAGATTTTGTGATTATATCGATTTTCTTGTTTGATTGCTCTGCACAACACGTTTGATGTTCCCTGATGAAAATCTATCAGTTAGTTTGACTTGTACAACTGCTGAAACTCTGATTGAATTCATCAACCAGTTTAAGCAATTTTCCTTCCAATATATCGTTCAAGTATGCTTTATGATAGTATAATGAACCGAGTGATTCCCTAGGAGTTTCAATCAGTCAAAGAAACTGTTGGGAATTTATTCAAATTCTTCAAGCTGATGATTTGAGCTGTTAGTCATCTATGATGATGTTTATCCCTAAATTCCATTCATTTTATGACATCTGAATCAATCTTGAACTTTTAAAAATTATTTACTTGATCGTTTTTTTTATTATCACTGGGATGGAATATCAACGTCATGAACCAAGAATTCGATTTTATCACATAATAACCATATACGTTCACAATGAAATGAAAAAATTCATCAGTGACATGTGAACATGCTAATTTTTGACGTATGAAATTTCTCGTTACAATGATAAAGAAAAACAGAGATCATTGAGAAAAACGAATATATGTATATAGTACTAACATTAATAAAAAGTAACATCTCACCGTAGCAAATGTCTCTTGAGATATTTTCCAGCTCGTTGCTTGTACTCCCATGAAACCACTAGAACTCTACTTTGCCACTGGATATTAAATGACAATGATGTGACTTTGTAACAAAAAAGTCGAATGACTCAAATCTGTCACAGGTTCTTCATCAATACACAAGCGAAAAAATCAACCCTTGTCATAGAATGAATCACATGTTCAATTTATGACAACAATTGAAATAATTATTCTCATCTTTCCACATGTTGAAAATACAAAAAACAAATGACAATTCCAAGAACAATAAAAATTAGTTATCCATAAAATAGATCATATCTTCGAATAAATTTGAATACTGTCTGAATAAAATTTTCTACATGAATGATTTTAATTCCAACTCATCCTTCCAACATAATTTTAATCATACCCATTTATAAATCGTCTTATATCACTCACACTCCACTTTTTAAGTAAACCCCATATATAAAGTGATAAACGGCAGTGGAATTATCATCCAAAAATACTTAATAACACTAAAAAAGTTGAAACGTTAAGATTTACCCGTCGGTAACAAACAAGTGACCCAGATTCACACACGCTCTTATCATCGGATTTGCAATTTTATTGCCAACCCTTGCATTCAAGAGTTTTATATGTTCAGTATACGTTCACATAACTTTTTTTTTTCTTCACTATCAGACACATTTACACACACACTGTACGATATCCGTGAGCTATTTCTATACTACGATACCGTGTTTAAATCTCATGTCATTCTGATGCAAAATGCGACGAAAGCAAAATAAAAACATTGTAGAAGATTATTGTGTTCTGGACTAAGTCATGAATAGTGAAAAAAGAAATGGAAAAGAAAAATGTATCACTGATAATACGGTGATATATATATATACATTATGTACTTGAATATCAGGTCTTGATATCACGTTATTGGATCGCCAGGGTGGACTGACAATACAGTGACTTTTGCTATATAATACTTCGGTCAGCGTGCAAAAAAGACCGTCCTACAATATCATTTTCTAAAGCTCGAACTCTTGGACCTTTTGCGATGATATATATCCATCAGTCACATGAAATATCTGTGTGAGTTTCATTCTACTTGTGAATGAACTGAAAATAAACAAAATAAATTTAATCATCGTATTGATTTTATTTTATTTGAATTAATATTGAACTTGTAACGTTCAATGATCGCAGGTGTAATTACGATTTGAAAAGTAAACGTCAAATGAATAAAAAGTTTCACCAATTTTTTTCCAAGGTGGCAGACATCCAGGTAATCTTCGATAAATATATGTCATTCAGGTCACACTAAAAGTATATGTTATCGCTTAAACTTTGGTATGTCTGGTAAAGAGAACCGCAAGTTGTTCGTTCCAGGTAAAGTAACCAGAGATTGAATCATCGAAGTTACGAAAAAACTGTAACTTTCATGTTATGTCAATTTTTCATTCATTTTGTTTTTTACTTTTTTTTTCCTTCCATCGTGTTAGTATACTTTGAATTAATTTGTTCAAACTTCTGTTTGTTTCACAGTTTTCATTTTATATCAGCTTGTGTGAAGGTAAAAATTTCATGTCTGCAAGGAGTAAGATTCAATTGCTGCAAGTAAAGAACGCATTGACAGCAGCTGCTATTGAAAAATATCTCGTTGGAACTCAATTTCTTTCCTTTCTTGATATTTTTGACGTCACGTCTCTTTGTCAACATGGTGTTGAATCGTGTGCGGTGACGGATACCGCAGAATAGCGAGGAACGTTCACGATTCTACAATAGACACGTGTAAATGTAAATGCATTTGTGCATGTATGTTCAATCATATTGCACTATGTATAGAATATCTCGAGTTTTGGACAAATGACGTTATATATACCGTTGGGAAATCATGGTGAAAACTTACGGTCGACATCCAACTACGTGTCAAATATACAGTCGCCATTGTAGAAACTATGTGTATACATTGTGCAAGAGAGTTATTGGAATTTTAATCAATGATAAATCGCAAAAGTCATTTGGAATCTAAAACTACTTCACCATTTGATTATTCGTACTGTACATCCAAAATAAACGATAAATAATTGATATCGACTTGGCAATAATTTAACGATGCGGAAATTGTGGAGCAAGTTCGAGTAAATTAATGTTCTCACCCACAGCACCCGGTGTGATAATAGTCCAGAGTTTTCATGAATTGCATCAATATAGTGAACATTGTATAGGCAATAAATTGAATTAAAATCGCATTTAGCAGGTGAATGAATTGGAAATTTTCTGATCCGAGATGAATTTAACAATCTGTCATTAACGAGAAATTAATGATTTCCGACACACGGGTGTGTATCAATGTTCGTCTGGTAATTTTGGGATAGAATCGATTTTTAGTAACTGTATATAAACAGTTGGGATTATATTCACTGCTTCGGGAATTTTGAATAAAGACTTCATTTACTTGGGTAATAACAGTGTTAATCCCGATTATCAATCAACAAAATTGCGTTTTTCTCCAGTCACTTCGTCTATTGAACTGTCCCAGGACTTACAATGTTCATGATGTTGATGAATATTGAAGAGAACCATGGACAAATGTTTACATTTCCAAGTATCAACTCATTTCATTGTTCAACTGTATGCCGTGGTGTGAAATTTTATTGCTGTGAATTCCGAAAAACGGATTGGACACAAAAAATAATTTTTGTTCATTCTAGATTTGGTTCTCAACTATAATAACGAGTATAATGCTGATGGATGGAGTATAAAATACGCAATATTATCAAACGCTCAGTCTATCTCACTTATATTCTAAGCATTCACTTGAAAGTTCTCTGGATACTTATTATACAACTAAGACGTCTAACTTATATTTTATTGAGTAAGAACAATTTCACAAGTTTCAATTTTGGTTTATTTCAAGTGTTACTATTTATGTTATAATGTAGAATCCTTCTCAACAGAGAGGGAATTCCATCGCGAATGGTAATCAAACACAAATTTTTGAACTGGGAAATTATGTGAAAAATTTTTCATTGTAACATAAGCAGAACTACCTGTGCTATCAAGAAGGAATGATAGATTTTTATTAAGTTGCAAGAGGAAAGAAATCTCAAATGGAAGTATGTTAGTTATGAATTATCAATCAAGATTCCATTCAACGACTAAATTAAATTGGTGTCCCTATTTCCAATAATAACCAGAGCATTTCATACTTCAATTATTCGCCGCAGCTCATAACGTCATGTTATCAATGAGAGACTTTTTCTTGAATTACCACTGACAATTCGAATCAAAATGCTATTTATGTCTACAGGTTCGATGAAATCATGTCGTACTGATGTCGATCAGACTAGTTCAGTGTGAATAGTGAGAAGCATCAACATTTATTGGCATTCAATGATCGGATTTTTGGGGAGTTTTATTTCCATCTAGATGAAGTCATCAATCTATCATTAGCCAGGGGATTCATGGATTTCTCTGCATGTAGTTCATCAGTGTTTGTCTAATCACTCTTGTATATGTGGACTTTGATTTACCGCAGGTTTAACTCAAGTCTCGTCAATATTCATCGATTTTTTAAACGGGCAGTTGACGCTTTGAAAAAAGGAGACTTGTGAAAAAATTTTGCGTCATGCTAAATTTGTAATCTTTCTGGGATTATAGATGGGGCAGGATAGAATCAATGCTCTAACTGACGTTGAGATGAATGACCAAGTCAACAATATTTTTGCAGTATCTCGAGGCGGTTCAATTTCGAATTTTATCTGTGAGACGAATGTTGTAACTATTGAGGTTCCATCTCTCCATCAATGATTGGTGTGTTGATGTATTGACAATACACAACAATTATTTCGTTGTTGACATTTATCTTGGAACATCATGATCATGGTCATCGCTCAATCTCCAATGTGTTATCGAAAAATCGATTGTGAATTATATTGAATATATCGTCATGTAAATAAGTTAAAATTTATCATCAACGATGGCTTCTGAAGTGAAGAGAGAATTTGTATGAGCTGTTTATAAAAGTCTTCCAACGTTATTTCTGAAAAATGGAATGACGTGTTTTGAATAGCATAAATTGGATTTCCTATGGGAATATCACTTCACATTCGTAAATGGCAAGTAGAAATATTTCTTTCAGAAATAAATAAAGAACTCAACATTTGGGGTAAAGCTCCATTCATTGCGGTGTTCAGTGAACCAATGAAAATTCAATTCAATCAGTGTATGAATTCTTCAGAAATGTGTAATGTTCAACATTTCAAACATTATTTACATCCCACGCTATGCTCACAATGCGAAAAGTGAGAAACTGATTAATTTTCATTGGGTATCGACAACATTCCTGAAAGATATTCCACATGGACTCATTATCAAAGATAAATGTGAAAAAGTCTAACAAACTATACACTCTGTGTACACAAACTGTGCTCAACACCCCAAATGACTGAATTAATCAAGCCAACATTTGCAGATTCATCAATCAATCATTCACAAAATTCTCCCCAATTCTCACGCACCCTGCATATAAATGTTTGTCTCGTCATGGCTGTATCCACGCAAACTCCAACCCATTGCGAGTTTAAACTAAGTCCTATCTCATCACTATTGATATCTGTCAGATAAAATTAAAACAAAAAATAGAAAAAAAAAAGTTATAAAAATAAATTGGTGTCACATCCCGAAGCCCCTATGAATTTTTTTCATTGACAGACAACTCAACGTAATCACATACCCCAGCGCGACAAAACATAAAAAATGTCGTCAAACGAAATGACAAATGTTCCCCAAACAATAATTCACAACAAGTTCAATATCGTTTCTTTTTATTATTGTCATGTAAAATTGAATTGAATTTGAATATTTGACAATGGAATTGTGTGCTTGGCACACTCAACAGAATTTGAGAATTCGAATGAATGTAAACCACACATCATATAGATACCTCGTATGTGCTCATTCCTGGAAATCCGAGTGGGTACAAATTCACACCCACGAGACACGCGGCACTTGGTTGTTAAATTTAATAACTCTAAAACCCTGTTTAATAATACTGAACGTTCTCTAGTTACACAGGAAAACAGATAGAATTACACATATGAATTTCATATTACGAATTAAATAAAAATTATTATCTCTTGTACAATGTGGGAAAATTCATGACGGAAAATTATGCAACAAATGATACAACATAGGGAACATGGGGAAAATATATTCCTCACATCAATGTTTTTTTTTCTTTCAAAGTGGATGAAATCAAAAAATGTAAATACAATGGACAATAACTTCTCTTTTATTTCGTATGAAATATGAATGCGTGTAAATAATAAAAGCCTTAACGATATCAAATATGTTTGAAACACATACGAAAAATATATGAATGTGTATTTCGAATGGAGAATAAACATTACAATGTTAAGAAAATAAAGTTTTTTTCCATTTTATCATCTCCATTTGGCGAGTTATATTATGTTTTGCATAACAAACTTTGTTATACCCTTTATATACAAACCTCACCCCATTCAACCTCTATTATACAACCATACATTGTTATCTGTATGTATATGCATCATCCTCACGGGATTGTAACCCAATTTGAGCTTGATACTCGCAATGTAAGAGAAATAGAAAATGCATTATTCAAGAAACTCATACATTGAATTTTAATAAATGCACCAGTTCGCCGCGTTACATAATTCTTTCACAAAAATTCTACCAACAAAGCTCTATGTAAACACACATTTGTAATAACCAAGTTTACTTGTGTCTGGTATTTAATGACATGCAATTCAATATCCTTCACATATGAATAATGAATTAAGCCAATTTCGTAATCATGCAAATAGTATAATTATTGATATTATTATTGTTTATAGTCAGTTACCGTCTTGCTATTACATAATACTTTGGGATTAATCAATTGGATCTATCGACGTTCATTATTTTTGTTTCAGTTGTATGCGGCGTTGGCGCAGATGTGGCTTACCATCAGCACATCATGGGTTATTACGTTACGTGAGGATAATTCAACATGCACTTGTAAATCGATTCATGCACTATCACAAATGCCCAATTATGAATTCAAATACATCACTTTCAATTTTTCCTTGGAATTCTCCGAATATTTTTCATTATCAAATGGAAATGAAATGAAAACGGAAAATTGTTAATTTCTATTCAACAACTAAATCACAATCGTAATTTGCTGTCAAGGAGAAATTCACTTGATTTTTATACTCCTTTTCTTCAGTGGTGCACAAATCCTCTTTTTTTTTTCATCATGCTGTTAGTAACTCCATTCATTAATTTTTACCTTGACACATCATGTACCAATATAATTTGATTATTGCATCCACTCCGCCGCACTTTTTCATCTGAAGTATAAATGTGAACATTGGCGTTTTTTTAATTCCTGTCTCTTTTCTGGTACTAAGATTTCTCTTACGTGTATTGTCCCTGTCTCACAATTTCAGAGTGGCGTCAGCCTTGATTTTCTTCCTAGAGATTACCTGGGCTATCACGTTGTTCGTGCAGGTTTGTCTTAGGTACGTGACATGAATTTTTGCTTAACTAAGCGTGAATGTCAGATGGGTGTATGGATGTGGATGTGGATGTGTTTGGAGATAGTATAAAGGTGAAGATTGTTGGGGGATTTCCGTACTTGGTATTGACATGTGGAAATCATTGTCATCGTTTGTTGAAATTATTACGACGAAATTAGTTAGTTAAATACAACGTGGGATGAGATTTATGCACCAGCAAAAATCTTGACACAATTCTCTTGATTGTGAAATTGAAATGAAGTTAGAAATGTTAGTCAGATGTATACGGGTTGATGATCAATTTAGAGAAGTTCAGTCTGATGTGACACTGATAAAGACACTGACACTTAAATTGAATTGGCGAAGATGATTTGGCACACAAGGTCACTCGTAATAATTTTGCACAGCATTAAAATTGTCAAGTTGAGTTGTTATTTATCAAATTGTGATGCGAATTGATGTCTCTTCTGCTGCTGGGCTTATTAAAATCCAAATGTCAACCATGATCAGATTTAGTTTTACAGTTATTTGAAATAATATTGCTTGATGTATACTCTCTTCCGGTATGCATTTTAAAAATGAATAAATGGACAATTTTATTGCGAGTCGTTGAAAATTCGCTGAGAAATGCTAATAAGGTGTATCAGTAATTCAATTTATTGAACTCGAAATGGTCCAATGGAACTTGGGATATTATTTCACTCTGAGTAGCCGATTAAAATTCATCACACATCATTTTCTGGTTGTCATATACAATGATGGAGTGAAATGCAGATATGCTGAAACCGAATATCGATTGATATTTACTATTAATTTGTTGTTTATACTGCTAAGTCATCAGAGAACATTGGATTGTGATTTGAACAATTTTTTTTCTACTAAAATAATTGCACAAGTGTGGATGACACCGCCAACTTTCAACGAAGGACTCGTCACTTGACACATATTCACCATTAATTCTTTGGCTCAATCAAGGTTGTTCTCTGAATGCTAAAAATTCGAGTACTCCAGTTTACCCATTCTCTCAAATTATGTAACTCTATAATCAATATCCTCGTATATATTCTATCAATCAATTATAATCCAAATGAATATTTCCAACTCAATTTCCATTAATTTGTAAATTCATCAATCATTGATACACGAGATCAATTCCATTACAAATCATAATATTCATATAAAACTTCCGATTGAAAATCAGACTGCACTTTAAAAATTATATTTTTTTGATGTGGTTTATGATGATAAATAGATGAAAAAGAAATCGGGGAAAAAAAAATTCTCCGCAGGCGCGCAAGTGCTCCAGTTCTCGAGATGTTTTATTATTTCGTGTTATGAAAACTACGAGTTAATTATTAGCCATCAGGCAGAGTAAAGCTTTGCAGACCACGGGATGAAGGTGCAAACAAGCAAGCATACTACAACTTTTCTCTGATATTCTGTTTCAATCTGAACATTCACCATTCATGTCCTCGTAGCATAACGGTTTTATACCATTCGTAATAGAAAAGAAAAATTCGGTTAAAATTTCGTACACGCCGAATTCTATTTTCTCACCGAGAGAAAAATTTTCATACTCTCCAGTTATGAATTCCAAGTTATATTATAACGATAATCACGCGTAATATATGTGTTCTCTACAGAAATGACGAGACATATTGCACACACTGTTGGTCGTCGGTGTTGGCCATAACGAGAGGTTGGCGACGGGCTTTGTTTTACCTACCACTGTCATGTATTCTGGCGTGGATACCACACAACTTGTGGCTCTCCTTTGTTGCTGGTAAGAGACGTTAAACAAAAGAAGCAAGGAAAGAAAGCGAAAAAAAGCGCATGGGACAACCGTAGGTCTTAATCTCCATCCAGACGTATATTTTCTTACAGCCTTATAAATAACAATGTATAACAATGAGATAAAACGCCAAGAGACATTCGGGAGATTAAACAAAATACCCAGAATGTAATATTATTTAAATTGAAATAAAGTATTTACATTTTCTCATTTTTTACTGTTCAATATTTCAGCTGGTCTCCTAGCCGCTCTGTCTTCGCTCCACATCATCATGAGCTTATTAAGACGACGGAAATTGAATCGCCCAGGCATTGATTCCATGGGGGAAAGTCTATTGAACACACGACCAGAGATATACGATCGATTTGAGGAAGTTTTAGTGAGCCAAATAAATATTTCCATTTGTTATTCCAGTATATAATGTGTCACTGATTGGAAGTGAAAACCAATTTCATTTTGTTATTGTTAAATTTAGGTAACAGATGTATTGGATGATGTTGTTATTGGAGGTACAACGGCACGTATGGGCGATAGCGATGGGGAAATGTGACACGAGCGTCAGTCCTCGTGGGCGAGTGAAACTGATGAGGACAGTGAACCTGAACAAAGAACGTGCCAGATTGCCACATTATCATAGTTGATTCATGATAATATTGATTCATCAATATTGATGTCAATAAAAATTAAATCTACATCTGACAGCGAACGCGATGAAAACGATAGTGATAATGGCGCTGATGAAACGAAAATGATGAGAATATCTCACTATTGAATGAGTTTTTGTGTATTCGAGTGATACAATGAGCGGTGCACTTACGCATTAATCAGTGTCAATTCAGATGGAAATTAAATTGAGGAAAAACATATTTGAAATGTATGCAACGACCTGCTGATTACATTTTTGAATCATGGTATTGCATTGGGAAAATTTTTATAAGATGTATAGTTCAAAACGAAAAATAGAATAGGATAGTGAGGAGCGATGAAAAAACGAAGCGATGTTACTCCAATCGACAGAGCTGAAAATCGTTTATTCTGAACAATTTTGTACATGAACTACTGATTCAATATTATTACACAATAAATATTGGTGTAATGGTATAATTGCTATTAAACTTCTATTCGTCAATATTATTTATATGTATATTTAATTATTAAGTTGTTGCTTCGTATATGTAGTGAAGTTATTTAATAAAAATAACCTAATAAGATCTTAATTGATTTGTTTTTCTAATACAACTTGTATCACAATTCGGATTTCTTTTCCATCAAGATATTCGAATGATATATTGGTTCCACCGTTCAAATAACTCACATGATTGAAGCTGCTTAACAATATCCTACCTCATTTATATTAATAGACTTATTGTAAGTATTGATTTTCAAGTCACTATCGCCTGAATGTTATGAGGATGATATCATGCAAAAAGCGTATTCATGCTATTTCATGAATTAATCCACTACCTCTTTGTTATAAATGTTCAACATTTTGGCAGCACAATTTATTCAGTTAACAATCATTGTAGCAAAGTTGATTTAATAATGTTCCTAAAAAAGTTGGAAAAATGTATTAAGAATTGTTTAGGCCGATAAAGTAATTTCCGCCATATCGACATCAGCTGAAACGGGATTTTTCAACCAACTATGAAGATCATCTAAGAAATTAACAAATAATTCATTCCCACCCAATCTATCCACTTCTTTTCTCGCTTGATTATATAAATCTTCAAGCACAGTCCGTGTGTAAGCGAAAGAACCGAATTTTTCTAATAACGTAACACAGTATTTCTTCACTTCAATGTCATTCGTTCTTTTACGAAGAATATCTGTGTATCATCAGTTAAGAAATTATATAATTGGATAATATCAATCGGGAAAGAACATAACACGTAGTATCTGATCGTGAATTATGTAATAAAGGATACTCATCACTTGATTATCTTCTGGATGACTTTGAATAGCATGAATAATTGGGAAACTGAATTTCCCTTCAGATAAATCTTCACAGAAACTCTTATTCTCTGTATACTGAAAGGAAAAAAAAGATGAGAATGATACCATTAAAATTAAATATCATTATTCCTGATTTCTTACCTCTTTCATTGAAAGATTGCAATAATCATCACGTATCTGGAAGTAAAGTCCTAAGATTCCAGTGAGCAGAGAAAAATCCTCTTTACACTCTGAGAATAATTGCATCAAACGTACTGCTAGATTAAAGAGGCCTCCAGTCTCTGATGAAAATATACAGAGATATAATTCGTAACAAAGTACCATAGACTATGTTAGGATAGAACTTCTCGTTTACTTTTCATTGTCATATGACGATATTCGGATTCAGTAGGGCAAATGAAGTTGTCTCGCCAATAAATTTCAATCCCCTGACCACGGTGTAACTCTAAAAGCTGTTCCGTGTAAACTTGTGTAGCCTGGAAACAAATTTTCACTATATAAACTTTCATTCTTATTTGGATTTGTAGTAGAAACAAACCAAATTGCTGTTAGCAACAAATTTCTGTACCTCTGGATGATTCAAAGCTAAAACTCGCTCGAGAGCAATGAATAGAACATAATTTGCTGCATTTATTGTACTTGCAACACCGAAAATTGAATGTGCCACTGGAATACCACGACGCAGAATAGAGTTGTCCTGAATATCGTCTAGACTACAAATATATAGAATCTCACTATCTGATCTCTGTGCAATCATCATTGATATCTGATCTGCATTACTACAAACATTAATTATATACAGAATTGTACATTGAATAGAATAACTTCTATCGAGGATCGATTTTCAACGTTTCGTGTAAAGAAATTGGAAGGTGAGAAGTTGGAACGAGTCTATGAAAAAATCGCGATGACGATCAATAATCGAAATCGCACATGACCCGTTATTTAGGTGTCATAAGAATCGATATTGTTACCACTTATTGATCGAATGATAACCATTCTGGTGTATCGAGCCCACCAATAGAAATTATTTGGATATACAATCATCACCTAGTAATTATCTCCAATACTACTTACAGAAGACTCGCATTATGGAGCATCTGCACTACATCTCCAACTGCTTGAATTTTCTCGACTGGTATTTTCAACCAATAATTCATCGCAAGTGCCAATTTCGCCCTTATTTGTTTTCCAGGTACTTGAAGTATGTAGGTGAATGGTTGGAGAAGTTTCTATCACAAAAATCGAACAAACAAAACTATAACTCCAGTGAATCAATCAATTAGTATCAAAACCCGACATAACAACCACTCAATATCTCCCGGATTATCGATAGTTCGTCCTAATTCTTACAGATAAGTTGTACATATCTGTCAAAAATTGCAACTTTACAACCACGAATGCGCAGTTGTGAATGAAAACATTTCCGATCCATAAAAGTCGATGATAATCAAAAGTTCGCCTTCAATCACTCGATCAATACCGAAATTCAACAATAAAAAATCAATAATATATCTACATATAGATATGTGTATTATATATGAAAAATTTTGGTATTTACTAACCTCATCTTGCTCCTTATCGCCAGTTTCTGAATATGGTACATTACTCATTTTCGTTTCCATGAATTCAACTTTCGTTTATATTCAATTATAGTTTAAAAATGTTCAATTCTTGATATTGTACTCCGAATAAAGTTTATTTCTCTCAATGACAAACCGGTACATTGATCACAGCATTTAACAGCGAACAAACGCCAGCGATGGCAATACTGCAATGCTGCACAATCTCCAACATCACCTCACATATATATACCAGCAGTTATGTAGTCGTATACGTGTGTGTAATCATATTGGTGTGGTGCGGTTGCTACGATGAGCACACAGTGGATTATGTGCGCCGGCGCGAATTTATAGGTTAAAGCTGTGTTTACAGAATGCGTTTCGTTTTATCCGTATGAAAAGCGATTAATATTCGATGCAATATAATCATTTTCGGAAAAAAAATTATCACGTATCTACATCTAGTTGTTATAGATTCACACGATGGTAAATATTTAGTATTATTTGTGGATGAAAAACGATTTACGCATCATCTAGTTTCATAGCTATGTATATAGACAATATATACACAAACATTGAAAGGAACGAATTCATCAATTGTAAGTTGAATTGTGTGGAATGATTTCAAAGAGGTTCGATCATCCGTCTAAGTTATCGTCAATTATTGAAAGTATTACGTTATCTATTAGAAAATTTTATAACGAATAAAATTATGGGAGCAAAAATGAAAACGCAAAAAAAATATATCAGCCAGGTTGTTTCAATCGGGATTTTATTATCCTTATTTTACATTATACCTACAACTTTGTGCGAAAGTGATGTCACTGAGAGCCACGTATCTCCAAATGATAAATCGGCAACAACTATGAGTAGTGTACCATTGGATTCACAAAAAAACGTGCAATCCGTTGAAACTCCTGTTACAAAAAAAAAGGAACCAGACAGTGCGAAAACACCAAGTGATACTGATCCGGCAATAGCAATAAATACAAAAAAAGATGTAGAGAAGAAGGATGGATCTGATACTGATGAGTTGACGACTCCCAAGGTAATAATAAGGAAAAAATTCATATTTTATTTTTAAACATAATCGTCATGGAGAGTTTTCCCTCACAGACACCGGTTTTCTCCAAAGAGCTGGATTCGGGCGCTGTTAAAAGAGCATTTTTTGTTTTTGTTGGACTGAGTCTGATTGTCGTGGCATATTTGGTCGTTCGAAGTTTTAGGTAATTGGAGACCTCAACTTTATCACAATGCCGCTATCATTTTTAGTAACGTGTTTTCAATTTGGAATCTATTGTTCAGATTAAGAAGTAGTCCAGCGCAAATGGTGAGGAAATATGGTGTACTAGCACACAAACAAGATATTGAAATGAGACCATTGCCGCTCGATGATGATGATGACGACGACACAACAGTATTTGATGCCAGTAAATTACCATTACATTCACATCAAATAGCATAAAGCTTAAGCGTCAATGACAATTGATCTCTATCACTTCATGCCTTACATCTTTCCTTATTATGACGAAAGAGAGAAAGAAAACAAACAAAAACGAACTCTGAATAATGCAAACGACTTATTGTGATGTTTATAAAATGAAGGAGTGATATTCTTCCTTATATCGAGTACCATATTTTCCGAAAGAAACACTTGTACTTGACATGCTTATATAATATATATGAATTGTTTATATTTTTGTTCAATGCTCAAGGAATTTGTCAGTCATTTAAAATACATTTTTGTACTGTACATTTATTTCCAATTGTAATAATTTTCATTATAGAAAACCGTGCTGTAGTGCGTGCATGATAACATCTGCGAGACGACGTCGTCTTGCTTGATCTTCTATAGGTTTCAATGTCCAAATATCGGCAATATTTACAGCCTCATCACCTTTGATAATATCCAAGTCGAAGGACTCATTCTCATCCAGCATGCTGAAAGGGACAGACTCAAGACTGAAATTCAAACCGTGAACGAATTGTTCTTGAACCTATAGAAACAGAAAGACAAATTAACATCTTCATGATAATTAACGTCGGCAAAGTATCACTATATCTCTTACCTCGTCTTTAAAATGCTTCCAGGAATATACTTTTGCGGGATCTGAACCGAGTGCAGATATTGCATTAGAAACTTCTTGATAGTAGAAGGCAAGAAGGTCATCGAATTTTTCATCCCGTAAAGTTTTATCGGTGCAAGAGTAAATGAAGAATGATAGATCAGTAATAGGACTAGCGCAACGAGCCAATTGAAAATCTAGGAGTAGCGCTTCTTTTTCACCAGTTGATTCGTTTGTGCGCATCAGGAAATTTGGTGCCCAAGCATCGCCTTGGTTTACCGTAGAACTTGGGCTTTTATTACGCCCACAAAGTTCATAACTCATATTGAGAAGTGTATGATCTTCGATGTTGATGAATTTCTGCGCCTCAACTGTTTCTCCGTATTCCTCACGTATCGCATGCTTGGCTATATTGACAAGTCGAGTCTATCCAAATTGGTTGATTAATTGATGAACATAAATTATCACGATATTAAGATGATTAAGATTGATAGAGAAGAAACTTACATGGAATTTTTTGTACCAATCTCGGTGTTTCTCGCTGTAATAAGTTTCAATAAGTTGATCCGCAACACTGTAAAATTCTGCTTCGTTCTGATCCTTATGTGCGAGAGATACAGCGTGGAAACGACCCATCCCTCTCAGAATAATTTCACATTCTTCGAGACCCAATGTACTTTGTCTTGACACAACTCCAAAACCATAGACACCCACATCTTCCAAAACAATGAAGTCATTTTCACCATCCAATACATATGAAAGACATTTTGGAACACGCAACAAATGAGTTTGTTTTTTGGATTCTAAAAACTTTTCAAACACCGGAACAATCTGGAGCGCAATAATATCATATTATTTTAGAACAATCAATAGCATACAATAGTAAAATATCTTCATACTTTGGTGTAGAATACAATTTCATTGTAGAAAAAATCTGGACTCCGGTAGGTTTTCCTCCTACCCAAATTTTGTGGTAGAGATTTCACAACAACTTTGACGGTCACGGGCTTCTTTTCGGTAACTCCTTCGATAACAATTCTGTCCACAGTGGACAGATAACTGTCACCTTTCGCAGCTGCATCACCGAAATTCCAACTAGTGACAGATACATTTTCGTTGCCACTTACTTTTCTCAAGATCTCCTTCAATGTATCCTCAGTAAACAATTTACTGACAATTGTTAAACGTTGAGTATCTTTCGTCATGTTTTTCTAGAATTATCAATTCACAACAGGAAAATGATGATTGTGACTAGGAAAGATTGCAATCAAAACTCTCATACAAAATGCAGCTCGTTACTGAATCAACTGCCACGTTGGCGCCGATGTCAGGAGACCAAGAACGCGATAAATTGGCTATAAACATGCCGACTACAGGAGTATTCAAAATTCAACATCACGCTACTGAATCTTATAAGTCGAAACAATAATCTTCAATCGAATGATATAATTTTCCTATGTAGTTTCCCAATGTTATAAATCACAACATTACATCGACTTATGCAAAATTGATTTATATGGTCATAGCTTGAATTGAGAAATGTAAATGACGATTACTGTTTTGACTCCAATCCTCCTGAACTTACCATCAATTCAAACTTATTACTTCGATTGTTGTCATCAGACATACGGCTGTCACTCTACAGTATACGACAATTGAGTGGGTACACGTAGAGCATTGTTCATTGGTCAGGGAAGATTACCTAACATGCTTGTGTTGTGTAGAGAAGCGGGAAATGTTTAAACGTACGAACGATTTCAAGGTCAGTCTACGCAGATAGGAAATGAGAAGGAAGGAGTCGTGTGACAACCAAACACAAAATCTCATTTTGAATAACTTTGTTTTAGAACAACACGAATTTTCAATGCATCACTTCACCCATTGTGGCTTTTTTCAGAATTGTTCTCGAATGGATAATTTTTGTGTTGAGGAATTGGATTACTCACCTCTGTGGAATTATGTCCTGCTTGAAGATTGAAAATTAGGTTGAAGAAACTCCTTGATATACGAAATTGAGGATCCTGGCGAATGATGCGATGAGTGAAATCACTTCATTGGAAAATTCTGAGAATGCTGGAACGAACTACGCACATGACCGACCGACCATTCCAACAGCACTGAAACTCCCATGATGGACGATGGAATTTTGATATGAATTTTATACAATCAAATGAAAAAAAATGGGAATTAAACTTATCAGTTGCTTTGTCATCATCACTTATCTTTCCCACGCACATCTCTTCGATTACATTTGCTATTACTCGAAAGTGCTCCATAAATAAAGAGGAATGTCCATCACGTGTTAGTTAGTTCTTTTCCAAGTATTAAACTTTTAAATTATTTACAAGATTTCGCATTGATAGTTGCCGATCATGTTTTTTCCAGGAATGATGAATATAAGACGTACTTCAGAGTTTCCCTGTTCGGAAGAATGAGAATCGGTGTACACTCCAATTCCAGGCATTACTTATCAGGAACAAATATGCATAGCTATCGATTAGACATTCGCTACGTCGTGTTGATAACGTTTTCATAATTTTTTTGATTCATCTTTTTATATGCAATATTATATAATATTCGCAAATCAATAGAACGATGTAAGACGTGGTGTATGAATAGGTGAATACATGAAATCAATGAAACAGATCTGTTTAGTTCGAATATCATGACCAAAAGAAAATATTATTCCTGGAGTTAATTACAGTTACACAATCTGTATCAAGAATGTGAATTATAACGAAGCTTAGAAATTGAATGCACGCGAATATTTCGAAGTGTTTTAACGTTCTTTGGGTTCTCAGAAGTTCGTCGACAATACGAGAACATGAGAAGCGTTATGAACAATTAGGAATGAGTGTCTTGGAAGCTTCATTTCTTCCATCCTCATTTCAAAAAGCCTCGTTGTATTGCATGCATGACAACATCAGCAAGCCGTCTTCTCTTTGCTTGATCTACGATTGGTTTCAATGTGAATAAATCAGCGAGATCTATGGCTTCATCACCTTCAATGCTATCTAAATCAAAAGACTCGTCATCGTCCAACATACTGAAGGGAATGGATTCCAAACTAAAAATGAATCCATGAACGAATCGCTCTTGAACCTGGAAGAAAATAGACTCATCAGAAAGTTGACGCTTCATCAGTTTTTCATGCAAAAGTTATTCGTGTGTTCTTTACTTCATGTATAAATTTCTCCCAGGAATACACTTTTGCAGGATCTGAACCGAGGGACGATATTGTGTTGGATAGTTCACGATGATAAAACGCAAGGAGATTATCGAAATCATTATCACGTAATATCTTATCAGTGCATGAATAAATGAAAAACGATAAATCCGTAACAGGACTAGCACAACGCGCAAACTGGAAATCTAGAAGCAGCGCTTCTTTTTCACCAGTTGAATCGATTGTTCGCACTAAGAAATTAGGTGCCCACGAATCACCTTGATTGATGACAGCGGTTGGATCTTTTTTGTCATCACAGACTGAATAAGCCATTTTGATGAGTGTCCGAGCGTCAATTTCAGTGAATTTCCGAATATCAGTCGATTTGCCATATTCTTCAACAACTGCATGTTTGGCTATGCTGACAAGTCGAGTCTATTGAATTTACTTGATTAGTTGTCTACGCTAGAAACATATGTTGAAATCATGGGTATATTGAGAACAGCCTGAAACTTACGTACAATCGTTTGTACCAATTCCAATATTTTTCACTGCAATAAGTTTCAATCAGTTGATTAGCAACCGTAGAGAATTCACACTCACATTGATCTTTATATGCAAATGAAATAGCATGGAAACGAGCCATTCCTGTTAAAATAACTTTACATTCCTCAAGACTCACTGTGCTTTGTCTTGATACAGGTCCGAAACCATCAACACTCATGTCTCGAAGAACAATGAAATCATTGTCCCCATCTAAAACATAACGCAGGCATTCAGGAACTCGGAGTAAGTGAGAAGAATTCTTCGATTTTAAAAACTTTTGAAAAACAGGTACTATCTGAAAAATATAAAAGTGTTTTACAATTCTAAAGTATTTTCTACGATACTTCGATACTGTAATATCGTCAAACCTTGGAATAAAATTGAATTTCATTGTAGAAGAAGTCTGTACTACGATTAGTCTTTCTTCTTCCTAGATTTTGTGGTAAAGATTTGGCAATGACTCTTATAGTCATTGATTTTCCATCGACTAATCCTTTGATGGTGATTCTATCAACAGTGGACAAGTAACCGTCACCTTTTGCTGAAGCATCACCGAAACTCCAACCAGTAAGTGACACATTTCTTTTGCCACTTACACTTTCAAGAATATTTTTCAATGATTCAGCGGTGAACAATTTGCTGATAGTGGTTAAGCGTTGGATATTTTGATCCATATTTCGCAGATGGAGGAACGATTATGGAGATCTGTTACATTCAACGGGAAACAAAAAATATGCCATGGTGAAAGGCTCTATGTCATGTCATATCACGACATATTTACTCAGATAAAACTATTATGAATTACGCCATTGAGCAATTAGAACAATGAAATATTAAATAACTACCGATTTATGGTTCTTCCAATTCACATGATAGAATGTAGTCAATATCGGATTCGTCCATACAAGCATCGTCTGTGATGAATGTATATCATCGAATATTTGATTCGAATACAATGATCAACTTTCATTGATCACTATCAACCGCGATAAATGACTATTGGTAATAGACGTGAATTAATTTTGTACTCACGTGACCGACCTACATGTGGTAATGCCGAGAAATTCACAAGCATGATGATAGTGACGTGTAGGAGCGGGAACAATTGAAACAGATATGTCAGTTCTCAGTTTTTCAATTTGGATGGGAAGTGGGTAAAAAGAAATTTTTAGCGTGGGGTCAGTATTTTTGTTGATGAATTGTATAGAGCAAATTTTTACCAAAATTAATTTATTGCTTCTGATTCCGCAACTAACATTCAAATAGAGTATCTTTGCGGGGATTCCTTCATTATGTTACGATGATTCTACATTTTTTGATCTCTATGCTTAAGAAATACAAAAACCGTTCAACTGAAGGCTGAAATGAATGATTTAGTTTGCTGTAAAAAAAATTGTCGGATTTATAAAATGAATAATGGAAACCTGGGTTCGTTAGGAAGAACCTGATACGACTATAACTACTGCTTCTAAAAACTTCCGTTGAATCGCATGCATAACGACATTTGCTAAACGTTGTATCCTTTCTTTCTTGACAATTGGCTTCAATGTCCAAATATCAGCAACATTCACGACCTCATCACCTTTAATAACGTTTAAATCAAATGATTCATCTTCATCCAACATGGCGAAGGGAATGGCTTCCAAACTGAAATTGAAGCCATGTACGAATTGCTCTTCTACCTGTAAAAGAGATCCGAGTGAGACGTCAAATCAAATCTGCGTGTTTTATTATACACTTTGATAAAATGTTGCATCATTCTTTACCTCTTTCATGAACTGCACCCACGAGTATACTTTTTCAGGATCCGATCCGAGAACTCGTATCCCTTCAGATAGTTCATGATAATAAAATGCTAGCAGATTATCAAATTCTCCATCACGCAATGCTTTATCAGTGCAAGAATAGATGAAGAACGAAAGATCAGTGACTGCACTAGCACAACGTGCTAACTGAAAATCCAAAAGCATTGCTTCCTTATCACCAGTTGATTCGACTGTCCTCATCAGAAAATTGGGCGCCCATGAATCACCTTGTGTGATTACAGAAGTTGGATTATCGATTCTATCACAAAGAATGTAACACATGTCACAAAGTGTCCGACCCTCAATATCGAGGAATTTTTTGGTCTCTGGCGTTTCCCCATATTCTTGTTTCAATGCATCTTTCGCCATACCAAAAACGCGTGTCTATGTGAACGAATTTGTGGATCAATTAATGGTTGCATATAACTGGCAATTGAACAGTAAATCATAGAATATCTAACTTACATATAGTCTTTCATACCAACTCCAATATTTTTCTGCATAATAAGTTTCCCTCAGTTGCACAGCGACATTATAAAATTCATCGCTATGCTGATCTCTAAGAGCAAATGAAACAGCGTGGAAACGTGCCATTCCTGTTAAAATGACTTTGCATTCTTCAAGATCAACTGTACTCTGTCTTGATACACGACCAAACCCATACACACTTACATCTTCCAAAATAATAAAATCATTTTCACCATCCAGTACATAAGACAAACACTTAGGAACCCGAAGTAAATGAGTTTGATTTTTAGACTCAAGAAATTTTTCAAATACTGGTACAATCTGAAACAGAACAAATTAGTTACCTTCCAACAATGTACAATTGTAATTTATTGATAATGTTCGCCTTACCTTTGAATAGAATATTATTTCATTATAAAAGAAGTCCGTACTTCGAAAGCTCTTCCTCCGCCCGATATTTTGCGGTAACGATTTAACAACAACTCTCACAGTTATTGGTTTCCCATCAGCAACCCCTTCAATAGTGATTCGATCCACAGTGGATAAATAACCATCACCTTTCACCGCTGCATCGGCGAAAGTCCAACTAGTGATCGATACATCTTCACTGCCAGTCAATTTATGCAAAACATTTTCCAATGTTTTTTCAGTAAATAATTTACTGACGAATGATAATCGTACAGAATCTTTCGACATTGTCACTGATCTCCCGTTTGCGTGTTGGAATACTCCGGTATCACGAATACTATAGCACCGCGTTCGATGTGTCTTCTTATAAGAGTTGACACGTTGGAGATTGCACCAGAAACTTCAGGAGTCCAGGTAGCGCACTGAAATGGAGGTGGTAAAGTGAGTTTTGTAAAAAATTGTATCTCGGGTGTTTTCGGATTTCAACCCTTCCTCCTATTCGAATGTACATGATTGGTTGAGCCAGACAGTAGCTAACAATTATATATTGGTGGATATGAAAAACTCGCTTATATCTGAGGTCCAGACTGTTTTGGAATGACGATGTAAGGATATGAACACCCATTCAATTTTAAAGTAGCCCATTCAAAATCAAATTCCCCTAGCTATGCCAACAACGTACCTTAATTGGCCATCATTTCCTTGCCTCTGCACCACCAACCAATCACAGTGATAGAGAAACAATATTCAAGTAGAAGCTACTCGAGAAATCATCTACAATGACTGATACAATAAGCTCCAGCTCAATATCTTCTATGTTGATATTAATTTCAACAATAAAAAATTCTACGACATTCCTTTATATATCGAGAGGGAAATCGAGAATGATTTTATTTGAATGTGCATGTTATGAGTTCAATATTAAGCGTATAGGTACTCTATATGAAAATTTCAATAATTCGCGTAGTAAAATTTCATATAAATGTCGATAATGATAAGTAAAAATAAACTACCATCGAATAGCCTAAAGTATGATAACCCAACTTACATCTTGAATGGATGTGTACTTCTATTCATAAAGAGAAATAGACAGAAAATGGTAGGTGTGTGATGAGACTTCCGATCCCACTCGTTGAAAATGTTGTAGATGTTTCATGTAAAAACTAGTACTGCACATTTTTAATGATACAAAAATGTGTGTAAACACATATATTTAACTACTATTGTTAAGCGGAAGTACAAAAAAACTGAGAAGATGGCGCTGTCTATATTCATGTACACAGTATTTTATACATACTCATATGTGATGCAACTATGTGTTGTTTACAATTTACACAGCGAACTGCAAATCGCGTGTGACGTGACTGACTACTACAGATTGAAAACAGCTGATACAAAGTTGATTAACTGATGAAGCTCGTACTCAATAGAAAAATGACTCTCCAACGCTACGTGGATTTGTCATTGGCGTTATTATTACCCTCGAAGGGTTTTTAACTGGTTACATCCGTTCAACTGAGAACATTTTGTTCATTATTAGCTGGTCGGTGGTTCTATTTTTGTATTCGACTTGAAGGGTAAATATTGACGCTTCGTGGATTATATCACAACGATGTCATAAATTGTTGACTATCATTTTGAGTTAGCTGTTGACACGTGGTCTTTTCACGTCATATTTTATTTTATGTAAGAGATAACGATTCACTCGACTGTTTAGTTTGTTTCTTCGGCGAAACTATTTTCATTGTAATGATGGAGATATCGCAATTTCATTCATTTGACGCTAGTTGTGAAATATGATAAGACGTTTATTCATTTCCCATTGCCATAAGAGATTTTAAGAAATAATACGACGTTTGTTTCTGGTTAAATCCAGAAATGTTGTATAACGGAAATAGAAAGAACTCATCTGCGGTTTAAAAAATATCGTTCGCCAAGTAATTGTAAACGGTGGAGTTGAAAACAAATCTCAAACTTTGCTTTTATCATATTTGTCCGTCTCCCTCGTTCCAGCAAAAATTCATGTGATTGAGAGCAGTTGCGAACTGGGTTTCCCTCGGAAGCATCATCAGTCCCATGAAAGTCATATTTGTTATGTTCATTCTATTTTGAATGAATCAAATTCTGGTTTTTAATCACCAGTATGCCTATAATGGGTACATGCAATGTAAAAAACTGAGACAGTATTGAACGGAGATAGAAATGTGTAACGTAGCATAATGACGAGTCGACAACAAAAAAATGTGAATGATGAAATTTTCATCATAGAATGGAGATTTCTCCAAAAGTAACAAATTTGATGTTTCATGAACTCAATACTGTGGTATCGGGAACATGTCACTCATAGCTGTCAAACAAAACCTATGTCTCTTCGAGATCTTGGGAATAATCCGATGGAAAATCAATTCCAATACAGCTACATGAAAATGAAATTACTTGGGTTCAGAATTTGTGGTAAGGTATTGACTCAGTAGTTCACGTGGAGGTAAAGTTCCTATGGAAAGTGCAGATGCAATCGAAATGATGTACGATAAGATAAGGCAGAATTGTTTATCCTTCTCCCGCGAGCTATACAGCATTCAGTTTTATCTCCAAAATTTTATGGTCGATTATTAGAACAAAAGATTTCGAAAACGAATAGAAATCACATTAAATCATGACACATCAACTCCTATATGATGTGGTACAGATACTGGGAGTTTAGTGAATGGGATTGAATAACATTAGTCGAACATCATTTATGCCTTCAAATTATTTTTCATCCTATTCAATCATCTCTTTATACAAAACATTTAATAATCACATTTTCATCGTCAACGAACTCCTCTGTATCCCAATTCATCCAGCATAGTACATAATTGTTAATATGTCACACGACAAATACAATTGAAAATGTTGGAATAAATTTTCATCACAAATAACAAACATCAAAGCGTTGGTTCTAATAGGACGACACATTTGTATAGTTTTCCTCTTTAGGAACTCGACGGATTCTGCGTGCTAGAACAATAATTCAATTCATGAACTGCACTTTTACAAAATAAATTGCTATAAATAATTACATAGTGACTTATACACCTTCACAATATCTATTTATGTACAGAAATAGCATTATAATTAGGACGTCTATCGTTCGTTAGATGAAACATGTACATGTCAATTTTTGCTTTTCTTCATTTTCTTTCATAACATTATTAGGTTGTCATTTCATTATTAGCTAGAAAACGCTATTTTTATTCATGTGTCTATTCAACATTAGCAACCAACAAGGATTTCAGCGTCAATAACAATAACAACAATCAAATTTAACGCCTTGAGTCTTTATGAGATGCTCATAATTATTTTCATTATTCATACGGATAAGCTATAACCTTTACAAAAAGTTTCATGGACGTCATTGTATCTACGAGTCGGCCATTAACTATCTAGCAACTATAAACTATGTTAAGTGCTCATCATCACAAACCTTCGTTGAACATCGTCGTATATCACCCAGCAGTTTTTACCATCAATCTCTATGCCTTTTTTACCGTTGTGTCTTTATTCGATGCTGTCAATATCTAATTGACGATTTAGATTGGCAATTTAGTTGTGTGTCAGGGTATAAATGGAAGTGGAGTGGTGAATTTGATCCAATGATTCGCTAATTATTGTATGTTGATTACATCAATGACCTAAATGCTCCGATGAGATTAACGATAAGTATTTGCATTATTTGTGTATGTGTTCACCAACTCGATGTATTGTTTTCATTGTGCGTCGTGTATTTACTTGCTAATTTTTGTTTTTTTTTTTTTTTTTTCATTGTCCGTCCAATTTCCAATCGCCTTATCGTTGTGCAATAAATGCTCACTTCTTATATTTATAATGACTAATATCTTCCTACATAGCGACAAAAGTAAATCAATATCAATTGTACTTGTTAAAAGAAAAATGCGATTTTTTTTAGTCCGACTAGTGATTCATTCTTCGAACTTCCATTGCCGCGATATCATCGACAGATATGAGCTTTTCAATCGGTATACATGACAATTCCCCACCAACGCATGATTGAGGCTGTTGCCACCTCGCCTCGCGTTCTGCTTCTTTAGCTTTTACTTCTGCTTCACGTTGACGACGTTCTTTCAATTTTAAGGAAAATATTGCTACAGAGCGTGCACGCTTCATCAGACTCTGCTTCACTCGAGTCTTTTTCGCTTCGCGTTCCTCTTTTGCCGATAGCTTCTCATCATCTTGACTATTGATTGTGCGACTTGAATCTGACAAACCGCCACTACTCTGCTCGTGACCAGAAGAACGTCGGTCACGCGGATCAGGCGTATCACGTTGCAATTGATGATGAAGTTGGTGAGTGAACTGTTGTTGATGAGTTTGTGGCTGATGGGGCTGCTGGGGAAGATGTTGATGCTGTTGATGGTGATGGTGGTGATGCTGCTGCAATGGCTGGTGCTTTTCCTTCTCCTTCTCTCGCACTCGCTCTTTCTCTGGTGAAAACCGAAATTTCTGATTTCTGTGTGCCATCGTCCAAGGTGGGGCCGACCTGGATCGAAAAATTCACCAACAACTCATGAACAATCTTCATAAGAATCATATATAATAGTCGGATGCATCGATTCAAACTAATTTTGACGTTTTTTATGTACTTGTTGAATTCATTTCAGGTATTTCAAATCTGTTGAAAAATTCCCCACAGAAACTAACGCTTGATATGCCATACGCTTAATAGCAATTCCTGAAATCAATCATCGTCCTAGTCGTAATTGAATCTAATCGCGCTCACAAAATTGGGAACTAAACCATTGAAATAGCTACTATTCGAATTGATTGTGGATTATGCAGGTGTTTACAACTTAAAGAAACCATCTTTGATCGAAGAAACTTTTTCAACACGCACTAATTCTTCATTCGTAACTCAGTCATTCTTAGTCATAAAAAGAGAATTAATGCAAATTAATACCGAAGAAGATCGCTCTCTGATGAGGATACGAGATCTTTTGAGACAATGCAATCGGTCGAACGATGAAGCGCAAGCTCTTCAGCAGTTGCACTACCCTGAGAAGAATTGATTTCTGAATCGCTGGATTTCCGTCCGCCAGAGCCATCAAGACCAAGTCTGCGTACCCATTCAATCCCTCCATGCGGGCCTATTGTGAGATGATGACTGTACTGATCAGCTCCAGGTGAAGTTTCTTGTTGGCTGGTCAACCAATCCCTAGAGCGTCGCGCTAGATAATAAAATTGATAGACAGGTTATTCATCAAATAAATCTGACAAGTAACAATAAGCGGAGGATTTCACTCGAACAGTTGAAAATTGTCGTTTCAATTAGAGGAAATGATGTGACAGGAACGAAATGATATTAATGGCCCATCCCAGCCTCACCTTTCTCACCACCAGGAATAGAACACCTTGGTGTGTTATGCGCACTACCCATACTATAAGTTGCCGTGAAAGGACTCCCAGAGTCACTACCACTGCCAACACTCCCTGGAGTTTCAATTGCTGGTGGAGTTTCGGCAATTCTGGGTATTGAACCAACACCAGGAGTTGGAAGGCTGCTTGGCGAATGTGTAGCCGACAATGATGCAATATCTGATGTCTCTGAACGACTAGCTGCTGGTATCAGATCATTTTTTTCTAATGTGATATTCACCTCGCTGTCACTCTCTCCATCAGTTGGGCTCACAACGAAACGTCCTATAATTACAATCGATCAATCAACGAAAAAAATGTTCACCATAGCGCTTAACAGTACTTTATTTTATATACCTATAACTGTTTGCGATTGTTGTTCAGGCGACGGCGTTGATGACAATCTCCGAACAGCTTCACGCCGTAAAAATTCCACTTTTGCCATCTCTGTCGCAACCCAACTTGGAATGTCTGGAATTGCGCACGTAATCACGAAGCGGATTGCTAACATTATATGCTCTAGGGCAACAATCAAAAGTATTGTTTGCGTTGCTGACATCTCTGGGAACATACGTTGTACTTGACCACTTAATCCTATCAGCGCACAGTTCACCAGGATAGCCACAAGTCCCATCGCTTCCATTGCATTCTTAACACAAATATTGGAGGTTGGAAATTTAATTATATCATCAAATGTGCTGGCGAATATTAATACGAGAAACTAATGATCGTTAACACATTTGCTCATATTCGTACTCACTTGCCAGGTGCCGATACTTGAAACACGACGACCGAATGGACGCTGAAGAACGAAACACAATTTGAATGCATCACCACGGAGTTCCAGGAGATTCCCAAGTAATGCAGCCATAGCTGCCAATGGAAAGGCCGATGAAAATAGGCATACGTATCCGAGTTGTGACAACATTTCCAGATGTTCCGAGAAAGCACCATCATACTGTAAGATATTGAGGTTCATCACAACTCATTCGACTTCAATTTTGTATTCTAGTGAAAGATTCAATAAATTGCGCAAAATGTGTTAACATGCTATCACGAATGTGAAAAGGTTGAAATAAATGACAGATCGTCATAATTCAATTGAAATAAGAAAGGAATGAAAATCCACTCAAATGGGTCACCCATTACCTTTTTGTTCATCTGTATCTGCGTATTTGTGGACGATGAAAGGAGTACCGGATGAAGAATTATAAAAAAAATGAAATTATTAAATAATTTTGAGAACGAAAAATAATTTCCACATTGAAATGGTAACACAGTGACTTCACGTGGGCAGAATAAACGGATCAAACGTAGTTACTAATTGCATGCAGGTTTGTTTCAAGCTGTGGTTGAATAGACGAGACAAATTGTTTTTCCTTTTTCGCCAACAAACATATAAATAGAAAAGTAATAGTTCATTGTCTCGGCGAGGTCTAGACCAAACCTTGAAAGTAACGTCACTAAGTAGAGAATTAGCAGAGTGTCCTACTCTGTAGAGTGAACTCTCCAATTCTGCTTGGCTAATAGTTCTTTGCGGTTTTCCTTTCCCACCTTCCTTCCCATCTTTATCATCAATTTCGTCGTGTGTCAAATCATGTTCTGGCTGTTGATGTTCCTGTTGTTCTTCACCAGGTGGTAATTTAGCTTCACTTGGACTCAATGCACCAAATAATTCAAAACTCAAACGTGCCAACCTTAGTTGCTCAATCAGGTACGGTATTGCTGACTCTTTTAAATTGCTGATGACTTGTCGTGCAATTAATAGAGCCGCCAATTGCTAAAATAAAATTATTTCGTTGGATTAATTACTTTTGTACTGCAACCGAGTGATATTGTAATACTCACTTCTTTCAGTCTCTCCTGATCTTGAAGATAAAACGCAATGTAGAATAATGATAAGAAAGAATTGACGAACTGAAACTAAAAATAAACATTTCAATTAGCACCGTTCATTGATGATCCCATCAACAACATCATCAAAAATAAATTCATTATTGAGTCATAAAAAGATGGAGGCCCTCTATATGGATTCTAATATTCTATGCAACGTTCAAGCGAATTATAATGATCATTAAAAAATACAAGCGTAAATAGATGTCTGTTATATCATCATCATCATTATAAAAACATAAAATCAATTTGAACTATCGCATTTGAACATTGAAATTATCTCATCATTACCAGTGCCACCTTGTAGATCAGATGATTCTCGTACTCGGTGTCAAGACGATAGTTTTCTGCGTCCAACATAAAACAATTCATAGATACTATATCTACCTGTAACGATTGTCCCGCAATATACAACTCAACAAATACGGATTGTGTTACCGTCCAAATAATAAGGAAGCAAGTCACCTCATTTCTGCATTGATACTCGAAAGCAAATAGTCAATGAATCAACCATCACGGCGGAATTCGAATGAGTATCAATAACCGTAGAGTATTTATCGTTTTTTTTTCCATATAGTTGTGATAAAAAAACTACACAATAAACATGAATGATATCTAAAATTCACTATAAATGTATAATGCGTGCATCAGACATGTTGACAAAATTTTAAAATAGATCTATCCGTCGAATAACTCAAGAGAATATAAAAAATAATGATACAAATATAGAAACAGAGAGCAGCATTGAAAGATTGATTATTTAAGTGTTTGAATGATCAATGTAATAACATCAAAATACTCATGTATATACCTACTACTATTGGTCTTTTGCTTTCTTTAAATTTTCTATCCAAAACCGTCGAACAATATTTATTGCTTTTCTTTTCTATCTCTCACTTCCTTCTCTTTTCGTCACAACCTAAAGCTGATGTATAACAACTGGTTGTTGCTAGGTAACAATTGATCTACATACCCAAATCATTTAACCAGACGGCTATTTTGAAATATGCTTCATCCATCAGTGCAATAACAATAGCTAGAAGAACTTTCGGTACATAACTTAACCAAAATCCATAGCCAGCGGCTTCCAATCGTGCATCCCACCAATCCTGAATTGGAATCAATATTTTATACTAACTGATTTCATGTTAAGACGGAAACAAAATGTTGGTAGATTGAAAATTTGATATACTGCACCTGTATTTGAAAACTTAAAATCATCACGATGAATACAAAAAGAAGTGAAACGGCGATAACTGGAACAGTGATGCAATAACGAATAGCATTTCTTGCCCAATTAGGATAAGTTGGTTCTAATCTTCCAGTTACCGGTGATACCTGAAGAGTCCCCTGCAATTCAAGCGGCACTTCAATTACTTGTTCTTTTTTATCCACAATTGAAGAGGAGAGGTTTTCTTTGTTAAATTCAATGACTCATACCACGAATAGCGGTCGCGGCTCCACCAGTAAATCATCACGTTGATCAAGCGTGCCCCATTTGTAAGCTAGTTCAGCGCCCTTACGCTTCCACGTCTCCAAGTATGCAGTCGCCCAAATTACATTGAGAATAGAAAATAAAACATAGGCAACGTCCTCCACCGCCTGATTCCTGCCAATGATGCCGACCTTTTGTTTTCGGAAATAAATTTTTTCAATGTCACATTTTGTTCATGTTGGTCCACATCTCGCTCACGAGTGTTAATTCCTATGTTGTAATCATTCGAAAAATTAACATGTATTCTTCTATATAGAATCAAACTCATCTGGCTGTTATGTCGCAATCAATACTGTTCGTTCAACACGTTTGAGGTATCTGAGCTATGAATTATGAATGAAAGTCAAGAGATACGGAATTTTTCTGCGTTGTGAAACGTCTTCGATTTTCTCATGATTGAAATATTCCTAATTTTTTTTTAGTTGTATCATCATTTTGTTGATTTTCTTACTATAATAATCTGGAAAGTTAATTGGAATAATTGAAAACTTGATAAAGGATAATTTTTGTTGGACCAAGACATTTCTTTTAATGTGCAGCTTCTTTAACTTCGTTATTGTCCTAATTACAATCTCAATCAAAACTTCTGTATAAATCACAAGACGTAATTTACAATCCACAAACGAATAGTCGATAAATTCATATCTACCCACTAAAAGCCAACATGATAATTATCGTAACGGTTCTGAAGTCAACATGAAGCGCATGGGTAAGGTCCGGGCAACGTTTTTCATCCGAACATTGAAACAAAAGTATTCCATAATGAAAAGTAAGGAGTTTTGCTTCAAGTACATTTAGAATTCAAGTATTTTATTCGAATTTACTTTTGAAACACTCAAAATAGTTATTCGTCTTCATGTACTGAAGAATTCAAAGCTTTCACAGTTCTCTAAAAGTGATTTCAATGACGAAAGTACTGAATAACATAATGCGTAAACACTTTATGTCATGGACTAATATTCGCTCATACTTCGCGTATTATAATTACTTTGCAACTTCATTCACGAACGCGAACGAACATTTTCATCCGCATGCAAGGTCTCAACCTGAACTTGAATGGTACATGGAATTTTGTTAATACTAGTACAAAACGCAACTCTTCTCATGAATACTGTCGTTTTAATTCATTCGTAAAAAAAATTTTTACCCAGTATATGACACCCACTGCAGCAGGAACAACCAAGGCGGTGGTATAATGTCCTAACCATGCAAAATACATGGTGATTTTAACACCAAAATAATTGCAAATATCATCAAGTGGTTGTGGATTAAAGAATGCTCTAACCCAACTTTTCTGTAGCTTTTCTAATGCTGGCAAATCATGAAGTGGAAACACCTACAAAATAGAAAACACACTCGTTATATTCCACACTCCGACAAAGTGACTTTATATTCATAAAATTCACAGCCACAATATGTGGAACGTTGACATTTCTATTCAACGATTACCGTCATACGAGATGTATCTTTTTAGTACAAGCATCTTCACCCACCTGTGAAATAATACCCGCCGAGATACATTTCGGTATTATGGCTTGACCTTCAACCAATCTGACACCTGGAAGACTCGTAACATCATGTTGACCTGCACGAATTGTATGAAGGAGATGTAGCACAAGGGATTGCCGTTCTTGAGTAGTGAAAAATTCAGTTGGACAGTCGCTACCCTCGAAGCAACTCGTTTCAGAACCAACAAATTCCTTCAACCCACCTCCATACTCTTGACGGAGAGCTTTTGGTAAATGTACTTCTTCCGCTGCTTTTAAAAGTCTTTTGATATGACGAAGAGAAATGAATATGACAGAGAACAGAGAGAAGATGGGAACAAACAAACAAAAAAGATAACAATTAATTTATTTAAGTAAGAGATCGATATTTCTAATAATCTAGATTAGTAATTAAATGATGATTGCCTACATGGGGAATGGTGCTGTCAAATAAAATCCATAACAATCAGATGATGTGTGATGACGAACGTGCACAACTAGTCCAGGTGTTCCTGCTCTGAGTCTTCCAAGAAGCCACATGAGAGTCTCATCATTTGCGCCGTTTGAAAACATCATTACTACGTCGCATTCCTGTAAAAAATGCATTGTTGTTCGAACAAGAAGAAGAAGAATTGAAAAATATTTGTCCCGTCAGTTCATATGTGAAAATATTGATGGAAACGTCCAGGATTCAAGGATGAGGATGTTTTAGCATTGTTCATAGAAATACGCTTTTTTGCTCATCAAAATTCAAGCTCGAAGCATGACACGTCTATTTCTTTCTATACGGTTAGTCTGCTCTCTACAGAGTTTCGAATATATCATCTGAATCTCATAGGATCATAGGGATTTCACTGTCAAGAGGTTTATCTTTCTTTCAGACATATTTTCCTCATCACGTCGCTTCAATATCTCTGTGTTCGAATCATGAGATAGCAAATCCTCTTCATCCGAGAGTAAAATACAACAGCGTCCAGAATATTCAATTAATTTATTATAATAATCTAACAACATTATATAATTTCTTCATTTTGTTTATATCAATGCAAGTGTTGAATTCATAACAATCAACATCTACTTCTACTATTCATTCGAAAAATTGATATCGAACCTCACCTTTCAAGTCCATATCTCACCATAAACTTTAGGAGCACTAATAAAATTTTTTTAATTCAACACATTTCTGTCTCTGGACCAACAATAAAGACGAACAATGAATTCTATCACATTGAACAAGAATGGATGAACCAATACAAAATCAATACATGACGTTTTGATTTATATCTTTGCATATAGAACACATTTTGAAAGCGAAAAAAACTCATCTTCATTCCACTAATAACATCACATTATCAGTGATATGTCACATCCATCCACTATTCATAGACATGCTGTCATTATAGAGATTTGTTAGTGGAAAAACACAATCAGTATGTGTGTATTCAATACAACAATACAGCGGTTGAGTGAGATCGATCAACGATAGTAGTGTCAATGAACTCAAACGAGGATCATGTCACAGTTTGGCATAAAAAGAAACCTCATGAAACAACAAATAAAAAATTTCATACCATCCATCATTCATACAATAACGAAATCTCTCTCATGTTCATTCCTCCCAAAAGAGTTCACGTATTCCCACATTCTCGTATTCTATTTTTTTTTCTCAACATTTTGTCACTCCTGTTTTGATATCAGTCCATATTGTTGAGCATGTGCAAGTGCTTCACAGACATCCATACTACTTCTCAAATAGCAAGCTCGATTTGGACTACTGAATTTTGGCACACACGAATCTCACAAAATGTTGGCTAACGTCCAAATTAAATATACATACATTTGAATTCACCGATCTCTACATGTGGATGCTACGGACATTTCTCGTTCGAACACCAATTCAAGTAGGTACATATACATAGACACATAATACAAATTTATCACTTCAACCCAGTCACTTACTTCACAACTATTAATTTCCACTTATCAAGATCATTTTAGTCTAAATTTGCTCCTTGTAAACATATTCTAATTCATAATATATCATTACTGTAATGCAGAAGGAAAGTTTTCAGTGATAAATCTTTGAATATGCGAGTCCACAAAGTTAATTGACGATATAGTCGGTGAAAAACATAGAACGGTGGAGAATAACACGTAACCTCTTTTTCGTAGTGATTTTACGTCGTTCTAGAGGTGCTGTTCCGTGGGAAAAAAAAAAACCAAGAAAAGAATCGTAGTGCGACAGGTTTCGCATGCTGCAAACGGTTAGATAAGAGTTGGGACGTGTTGACTGTGTGTATTCGATTTGTATATATGTATATGAAATTTTGTATGAGAGGTCAAACGTATGTATGTTAAAATGAGCCTTATCACACGATGTAATTCACGCCAACGCGGTGTTGTGCCAAGGAGTATTAGTCATACAACCATATATGTGATGTTCATGCAATCAATATATTGAAATATTTGTGTATTCATGTGTATGAATTGCGGAAATTTATGTGGCGAAATCACTCGACGGAAATGAAAAATTTGATGCTCATTGACAGATTATTATTTAGCTGCTGTCGCATTTGTGTTGTTGATTAGATTGTTTCGTTATTTAGCTACATTTGTTATTATCGTGAATATTAATTATTGATGTGATTGGTTTTACGTAATATTTGGTAGGACCAATTTCATTCTTACTCACTACAGAAGTGAAAAACATAGAAGAATTTATTTTTGTCATATTGTCTATCAGTTTAATGTTTTTTTTTTCTATTTACTCACATGAGTTGGAACCTTTTGTATCCAGAGGCGGCGGGGGGTCATCAAATGACCGGTGCATGGTATTTTACGTCTTAGAAGCCGAGATGCTGTAAAATCAATTTGCTATTTATTCACCAGTTTTTCTACCCACGCAAAAGATTTTTGTATTGGAATTGAAATGTCAATTGAATATAAAAGAAGACATGTTTTCTCTGATGGGATTCCATTCAACGTGACATTTATGTGGTCAACAACTCGACTTATATTTCGAAAAAATATGAAGAACAGGAAAAAGAGGATGGAAAAAAATCGAAGAAAAAGAAGACAAATTGAATGTGATGTTGACGATGCGGATGACGATGATGATGGAAAAAACCACTGAAGTGAGGATGATGTATATGAGGAATACAAGTAGCAATGAGCATGTATAGAAGTTTTTTTCCGCCTCCTTCATTCTCTTTATCGAACGAACTCGGTCGCTGTAAGTGGGCCGACGGATTTTTGAGCGGAAAATTTCTCGATTGTCAATAAGAATGAAAAAAGAAGATAGAACAGGCTCATGAATTGTCGAAGTGTAGCCTCGTGATAGTTGAACCGAGAATATTTTTCGTTCATCATTATATACCATCTCCATTCACTAATCAATTATTTTCATATTTCCACATTGCTTGCGCTTGTAAATATCATACTAAAAATAAACACGCAATCTTTATTCAAATATATGTTAATGAATGCATAGATGGATGAACATCGTCCTGCTGAGTTGTACTTTTATATCTCATCTTCAAAATTATAAAACACGTGACCATGCAAAAAAAAGAACATTACTCCTCGAAGATATTTGTGAAAACGTATTCATGACTCATGTTTTTCGGAATCCCTACCATTTCATATTGTTCAACAGAAAATTCATTATTTAATTTTGCACGAATGAGCTTTTCATGTATCACTCATCAGCATCGTAATAAGACGAAAAAGATTATGGTTTAACTACCAGTTGGATATTACATGAAGATGAATTTTCCATAATGCTGAATTCACCGGGAATGTTCTACAACTCGAGCTGGATGAAGAAAAACAAATCTCACCCTTGTCAAACGTTTCTTTAGCTGCCCGTATGACCTTTCGCCTTCTAACACCGTCGCCAGTCACTGTCATCGCGCCATCTCCCTCGCCGTCTGGATTATTATTCGCGCACTCATCACCACAACCACTGTTCGATGATGATAATCGAACATGATTAAAATTGATCGGGGTATTGGCCCCCTCGCCGCCTGGCATTATTGGGATCCCCGTAATGGGTAATAGGACCTGTATAAGTCCTTACACCGAGAACCCTTGCGCTTATACTGACTCCCGCATGGCGTCGTAGTCGATGTTGAACATTCTATACCACCACCTCATCCGCCACGACCACCACCATCGTCGCTGCTACCCTCAATCGCCCTCATTCACCCTCTCGCTTCTACTAGCACATCAGTTATATAAATCGCCTAATCACAGTTTGATTTTCTCTCTCTCTCTCTCTCTCCACCAGAAATTATATTGGCACGGTGGTGAAGTGGAACGTGGAGGCAATGTCAGTGGTTGTGCGCAGGAGGACAGAAATCACCTTTTTTGCAGAAGTCTCCACGCCATCTGCGACCAAACTCGCAAGCATGCGCCCTGACGATCGATGAACGACCCTTGCTATCACTAATACACATTCATTGGATTCTTCCTGAGCAAACAGCTTCTATTCCACACAACATTCCCATCTCTTCAACGTTCATTGCTTTTAGCTTACGTCGTAAAGTAAAAAATCAAATTGATTGATGCAACTTAATTCTGTTGATTCACGCCTCTGCCCTGTGGGTATCCTCGAGAAAAAAATATATCGACTATAATGAAACCCAAACCATTCAATTTTTCTCATCCCTTCAGAATAACATTCATGAATTATATTTATATATTGACCTGTCCGTAATTGAATTTCTTGATAGTCTTGCAAGCCATTAGGAGCTCGGTCTAATAAAATAAAAATCAGATATAACGTTATATCATTAGAGGTAGAATATGCGGCATACGTAATAGCCAACCTGGAATGGTATGAACATTACCCGCGATATTCCGAATATTTATACGGCTATTTCCTATAGATATATAACTATTTTTTGTGGCTTGTTTGATAACAGTTCCCGAGGGTATTCTCTGCGTGCATATACGAACATATATCAACTGCCAAGAGAATCGCTCATAGGACAATTATATTTGTTGTGTACTACAGAGTTAAAAAACTGTAGGGAAACATCGATCGCCACACTCAAATGTACGCCACAAATTTCCTTTATGGAACTTATATCTTCGCTTTTCCTCATATAACAACAACAGTTATTTCTATTTATAGATGGATCCCTAACTTCGTGCAATTCGTTTATAGTTCAGGCAACAGGGCTTTCACTTTGCAAATTTAGGCAAAAGTTATTTTTTTTCATAGATAAGTTCAGTTTGACCTAATTAAGATAAAAACATGAAATACTTAGAAAAATGGCGAACGGAAGTGCTGCCATTTTGGGAAAAACCGTTTGGGCCTGTATCTCCTCAACCGTGCATTTGAGGCCCACAAGTATGAAAACCTTTATTATAGATAACAAGATTTCCTATCTTTTTTGTTTTATAATTTTTTTTCGTATCACTTACCGTTCACGATTTATAAGATAATTACTTTTTGTTTATTAACTTTTTCACCGATATCTCCTCTAATAATTGTTTAAATAATA
>JABMBR010009533.1:0-45498 GCA_018881525.1 Meteorus sp. PSUC_FEM 10030008
TATATATATATATATGTTTTCGAATCCCATCACTCTGCAAATATACAAAAGTTTTCAACCATCATTTTTTTTTCTGAGAGATTAAGATTAACATATATATTAACTGTATATTCATTATGAAGTCCTGATAGTCAAGAGCAAATGGGCGACTCCCCATCGATAAACTTTTTCTTCGTCATACACCACCACATAAATGCAAACAAACTGTATTGTAGCGAATAAATTCCTGATACTTGGATATCAAAATCCGGAAATCAACTTCCTAAAATGTAATGAGATCCTGATCTTGTTCGCACAACGTATGGTTGCAACCAATGTCCTACTCAACAGGCACAATATTTTCCTCATTCTTTCATATAATGACCATTGAAACAAGGAATAAGAGGAAAAAAAGTATCATGCTGGTTCATGTACGTTTGGTGCTGATTACTTCACAATCTCGCCACATTTCTATCCCTTCGTTGAAACAGGATCACAATTTACCTTCTTCAAAACTTTATAACTACATTCGATATTGGTACGAGAGTGTCCGATCGACTGTCGATGGCTCGTCAATTGGGAATGCCGAACTACGACCAGCTTTGTATTAGGCAAGCAGATTCGTGGTATAGGACGACGCTGTGATTTCCCTCTTCTTTTCTAGTGTGCTCTCACTCATATTCACAAGCCTCAATTGGCAAATATTGTGTCTATGTATTTTATCATACGTACACATAGATTCAATGTGTTTGCACCTTCCCCAGGAGTTTGGTACCACGTGGTGGTGCGTCCTTGCAGGATCAGGCTACTATCCCGAATAGATAGCATTTGGGCTTTTTGTTTGGTCTATTTGTTTGGCATGACGTCATCCACAACAAGGTGAATTAATTCTGTGATATTATGTACAACATAATTAATGAAAAACGGAGAAAATTCATCATGTCATTGAAGTTTGAATTGAAATGATGACATTTTGTTAAAAGAAGTCGCTCATCGAGGAAAGTTCATTCACATTGACACTGTTTGGTGTGATCAATAAAATTTTTTCCTCCTCCAATTCATATAAAACGCATATATTCGTACACACAATATTAGATATATAACAAGTGAGCTATATAGAGTCAAGAGTGAGAGAAAATATGAATGTATCGAAAACAAAAAGAATAAAAAGAGGAAAATAAATATAGCACGAAGCGTACAAGTTAACCTCTACCGTGAAACTGCACCCCTGGGTATCGGAGATGCGGCACATCTTTCGAATGGCGTCATCTGACACGCATGCGGCCACATTGACAGGTGAAAAATTTTTTTACATCTCCAAAATGTCCGTCGGGTAAGATGAAAAAAAAATTTTTTATTCAATGTATATTTTTAAAGACGTCTGTTGAGATTCACTTTCTTCTTCACACAGCGAGAAAAAAAATTCCATGCCCCCTTGGACTCCCTCTTGGCATAATGGGGGGACATGAAGCTGCGTAGGTTTGTCCATCATCTCTCACTCTCTCCGTCCCCCACTACACTTCACAATCTACATTCATATATATTGCATATCTATAGTTAACGGCTGGTTCGATTATATTTCTGTGGATTGACACATGTGACTATTGAACAGGATTCGTTGAAAAGAAACAAAAGAACGGTAGATAGAGAAAAGAGTATAAAATAAAATGTCGAGTGGTTGGGTGGCTTCAATATGCAGACAGTGGCTCGATCAATAATACCAGCACTTTCAGTGCCCACTCTACATATCGAGTATCTCTCTCTCAATGTCGGGTTCATGTGACGCTGTCTCTCTTTGACGAACACAGAGCCCGAAAAAGGGGAAAAAATGATTGAATACTCACGACTCCTCATATTTCCGTCTGTTTTTATGTAATCCTGATGCGTTCGTGTCTCTTTACATTCTTTTCATGTCGGCGTTAGACAGATTTCAATCTAAATGTATAAAAGTGCGAATATAACCTCTTTGAATATCTCGAATAATTGGTCTCTGATTAATTGAAGATGGCGAGTCTCCCCTTTGTATTTGTTCCGATATATTTCTTCGAAATTCTTACTCCTGAATTCCGAAGTCATTCCACATGCTCGAGCACCTCAAACGCAATATCAAAGACTCAATTATTCGCTATTTGCTTTATGACCAAATTATGCCAAACGGCTAGTACGTATTGAAATTTGGTTATCGATTATGTTAATTATCCGGAATGCTTGGGCTATCATGAAGTCGATAGTCACGCAATTATATGCTACGATAGTATAACCTCAAACGCCAACTATTTGTCTATGAATATCAATGTCTACATGTTTACATAAATAAGAGTATTTATCCTTTTTTTCCCTCGTTTCAGGCGTGACTTATGAAGAAGCTTTGAGAGACGGAGTGATTTTTTGTAAACTCATGAATAAACTTCAACCTGGAATCATTTCAAAAATTAATTTTTCCGGTGGCGATTATAAAATGATGGACAATCTGAATCAGTAAGTGATCACATATTGTTTGAGAATTGGGAACAAAACGTTTGATGAGGCTTTGTATAAATTTCAAAGTGCCAGAAATTTTTTATTTTTTCCAATCAATTTCATTTCATTCTTGAGAAATGTCATGAATCGATATATATAATACCATTGTATCGCATGACTATGAAGTAAAAATCTATCCTTGAGTCGCAGAAAGCATTTACCTGAGTGGGAGTGAACGGCATTAACTACATGAAATTCCTACTCGCCTGATCTTCATTCGACTTTACGCAATCGACAGTGTTTTGCCTTGAAGTGTTATGTCAATACAATTCTCCCCACTTATACAATTCACAAAATCGACCTCTTTTTCATCATCTAACAATAACAAACAAGACATCGGAGAGATATAATGAAAGTGGAAGTGATATGCTCTACTGCGACACTTATATACACAGACTCACACATGTATATACAAATGTATACCATTCAATACTCTCGTAGAGCTTCAACGTTATCATGTACGCCTGTTAACGAAGCACCGACAAAGTCCGAGGTCGGGATCATCGCCCACTGATGACACCGACCCAACCCACATCTCTACTCCATATTCGTCAGTCAACGTTCGATGATTTTTCTGCAAATGGGTTGAAAACATGATCTGAAAACAGAATTAAATTCTCTGTTACCAACAAAATGGAAACGATTATACTCATATAATTACTACCATTGAAAATGGAACGGACTCTTGTCGATCATTAACATTAACAAATTTCAATATGTGACTGATAAATCAATATCGGATTTGTTGATAATATTCCTTCAATGCTTTGCTACAATCCTGGTTGGTTATTTGTATGTGAGGAGGTGGTTGCTCTATCTCATATAATACAAAATGAGCAAAGACATCCATTGTTAGGTTATTATTTACTGATTATTCTATCAAACGCACACATATGTTATATATATATATCGTTGCGCGCGATTGATGATCATCCTTGAAACATTCATGCGCAAGACATATAATCTACCAGGAACGAATATTCGCGAACAAATGCCCACGAACCATCCAAACTTGTACAAAAACAAGTCTATTTACACATGCAGACCTTTTTGTACATCAGAAGACAAACGCAAAAGGCGAGCGGCAACACGCCAAGGAAAAAACCGCGAGAAAGAGAGAGAGTGGGGCGAACGATGCGCAGCGCGGCCACTCCGCATTACTCCCTTTCGATACGAGCAACATGAGATTACAGCAAGTGAAATTCTCCACATGTTCTTCACGGTTCGCTGGCCGCAATACCAACACGCATGACCAATGAAGAAGAGAACAGAAAAAAAAACGTATACTACAGAAGCAGAAAATTAAAGAACAAAAAATAGAAAAAAAACAAGATGGTGTGGTAAGGAGAAATGGGATAAAACTTACTCTCATGTTACTCTGATGTTAGCGGGGTTTCTAAGTACCGTCCTTCCTCATTTACGGATCGCTCGATTCAAAAAAAAAACCGAAGATAGAGAAAAATATTTTTTAACGTCTCATATTTATCTCACACACATGTATGCACACACTAAAAAACAGAAAGTTTCATGTATAGACAACGTTTAACCACTCTGAGAGGCTACATGCGTGTCAACACACCGATGGAGCTTTGTTCGACGCAGAACATGACATAAGTTTGCAGACCGGTGCTCATATGCGGCAGACGCGCTGACAATCAGGAAGTCAGACGATGGAGAAAGGCTGGGAAACGTTACAAATAGCGAATACAAATATATCTATATATGTAATCTAGTTATGTGCTCCCCAAGCTAGTCCAGCTGTAAATGACATTGGTGGCTTTTGTGACAGCGCGCCGGTAAAATTTGGTCCGTTCTTGCAAATAGGTGTTCTCCTGATATGTTGGGATATGCGACACGTCATTTCAGTGACAGAATGCTGACTTTCTGCCGACATGCTTCCGTGTTGCGATGGCTTACTCCACCTCTTCGTAAACAGAGTAACATTCACTGCTGAATTCACTCGGATCAAATTCTGATTATCATCTTACTTATACTTCGTATAACAGAGGTGTACATGTTATAGGATTTTCTTAATTATCGGACCAGTAATTAATTTTAGACAATAGGAGAGCGTCACAAAGCTAAGAAATGGCCCAGGCAAGCAGATTCATCAAGGAGCTGCATCGTCTGCTTGCTTGTATTTTTTATATTAAATTTTTTTCTTATTATATTCATTCGCCAGGTTTTCATTCACACAATACGAAATGACTGTGACTTTTAATTCTATGAATATTCTTATGATGAAAAATGGTATCGAATAACTCATTTCTGGAGATGGTAATCATCAACGTCTGAAATTAGCCCAGTGGAAGTGGTACAAGACGATATTCGATTAGATAACATTGCAACAGTATTTTTTATATTTACTGCGTATCACAATAGACATAATCTTAGATGGTATAAATGCTTACAATCCATGAAATTAAATAGAGTTTGATAATTAATTGTCAACATCCATGTTTACATTGAACCAAAGCATCCATACATGAATCAAACACATGAAATATAAAGATAATCCAACTCGATTCAGATCACTTCATTGAACTAATAAGAAGTCTGTCTTGACTGAGGAGTCGACAATTCTAAGTGGTCTTGGACACCAGTTGTGCTAAGCCAAACCTTCGTCACTGAAAAAGAATAAATATATTCCAAATCAAGCACATGGACAAAATAGTTGCGAATGTCTATAGGTTACTGTTTTTCAGATTTCAGAAAGCTTGTGTGAAATATGGCGTGCCAGACGTGGACTTATTTCAGGCTGTTGATCTTATGGAACGTAAAAATATTGCTCTAGTAACGAACACGATTTTTGCAATTGGACGCGCGGTAAACATTACAACCAATAGTGACTGTATATCCCCGGTATCTTCTCTATAATGAACTTCATTTACAGACCTACAAACATCCTGAATGGCGTGGACCATGGTTAGGTCCAAAACCTGCTGATGAAAATAGAAGGTACTTTACTGAAGATCAGTTGCGAGCAGGCGAGGGTCTTATTGGACTTCAAGCTGGTTCGAATAAGGGAGCAACACAGTCGGGACAAAATTTCGGTGCCAGTAGAAAAATTCTCCTTGGAAAATAGATATTTTCAACAGTTGTGACCCATATATTTTCTCTTACTGTGTGATGATTTTTTTTACAAGTTATTAAACATTGAGTGATTGTGCTGGAATAATAATATATAATGACAATAGAATTATTGATGGCGTCAATAAATATATATGAGAAGTTGTTTCACGTGAAGTTGTCTACTCGTTTTCTGTATCTTGCGACCCTGTATTAACCGCCCATCCATTCGCCGTACACGTGCCCGCTTATTTATGATAAAGCAGAGTTGGTTGAAGGCCAAATGATATTTGCAACGACGTAGACAAGATCGTGGGGCAGGCCAGTTCTTGGGGACCCCCTTAAACAGGAGAGCAGAGGAAAGACATTGAGGTTTTATAAATGAATATAATCAACGTCGCGATATGACTCCTTACTGCTCATGGGCGCCTCGTGAAAGGGGAGCATTGCGGAGTGGCCGCTCCGCGCATCATTGCGCCCCACTATTTTTCAATTAGTAATATATGTTCGCGATCTCACGCAGTGTGTGCAAATGAAGAGAATAAACGACTAACCAAGTCACATGTGAAACAAGTGTCTACAAAATTTGATATTTCTCTTTATATATTTGTTCCCAATTCCTCATGGAGGTCAAAAGTCTGAAATGTTCTATTGCCATGCTGAAAAAGGATATGAAAAATCAGCAAAATTTGTAGATTCTAAAATAGAAACTGGATAGATGATTTGTATCGTTGTGGAAGATGCATCATTTTTGGAGCATGCTGCTGTTGAGTTTTATCATCATATGAAAGATTGACTCTCTATCAGTTCAGTAATCTTCACACAGACATCTCATGAACTCTGGACTGTACCTGCCCATGATCTGTTGATTGGAGAATTACCTTGTGGTGGAGTTTCTTTAAAGGTAAGGTACAATCCATTGAATATTCATGAATTCGGGAATTCAATCAAACATTACCATAAGATTGTCGCTAGTTACAGAGCCTTGATCATTGTTCCAACTTCATATTTTCCAGTTCACCAACTCGACATTCTCCATCATCACTTTCGGTGCCTGCGTTTCTTGATGGATTAAGTTGAAAAAACGTATTTCAGATTTAGAACTCCGAGACTCATATGTTTCATTGGTTTCCTATCCTAATCACTATGAGAATATGTCTCCTTTCATGTGTCGGAAGATCTCATGACTGCCAAATGACATATTTTGAAATATTCTAATGAATGTTGAGCAACCATTACTCGATATGATGACCACAAGTATCGTAAAAACAATGTAGCTGCTCTTTATTGTGAGTCTGCAGCATTGGACGTTCAGCAAACACGACTAAATTATTCAAAGAATATTCATTTAAAATAGATGTTGGACATTTACAGCACTCAAACTTTCTTCTTATGTCCGCAGTAATCTAATTCGGACTGCCTTCTAATTACTGATATTACGGTGTCATACTATAAGTTCATTGAAAAAAAAGAGATTCCTCATATACAACACCGAATCGTCTCTTTTGTTATTGTTGTGATTACGTGCGCGTTTGTTCATCGTTTTGTGTTTCAATATGAAAGGAATGTATAGGATGAATAATATTTTAATCAAATGATAGCGGTCGTGATATTCTACAGATGATAAAAGAACAATTACAAATAAAAGTTTTATTCTGTAGATGGAATGTATATATATATATATATTCCTCTGAAATATTCCTTACCGACTGAGCGAATACGCCATCTGCTTCCCTAAACATTAACCTACAAAAATTCATATCAGTATGAGTTCCATTCCATTTTTACAGTGATAGTAGACGTAGTGGTAGTAGTAGTAATTGTCGTCATGAACAAAACAATTATTTATTGTCACAACTATTAATTCCAGTATGTTATAACTATATATAATTCAGTAAATGGTGACGTGAGCAGAATTGTTGTATTTAAGCAATTTTCCATTCCCTCAGTATGAATTTCATAAATTGATATCATATATATAATACACGTATTCTTATATAGTGGATTTGGAGCGAGAGTACTATTGCACTCATAATAATCACACAATTTCAATATTAGTCATCAACGTCATGATTAGAGACGTTGCATGAAACAAAGCTCGATAGCCAGCAACACATGAGGCTTCAATATAGAAAAGGCAATATTTTTCATTTTGGAGCATATCAAATATGTGATATTCGTTAACTCGCGTATGAAATAATATCATAACCACATTATTGTTATTGAAAGAATGGAGAGTCAACAGGTAATATAAATTTATGAAGAGTTATCCGATCTCCAGAAACATGAATTATGATCGCAGTTTATCTTCTAACCAAGATAAAATTACTCTTTCAGGTTAGAGCAATTTATGATTTTTCTGGCGAACTTGGTACTGCTGAATTGTCAATTAATGCTGGTGAAATTCTCACTGTGACACGAGACAGTGTGGGCGATGGTTGGTGTGAAGGTTATAATAGCAGTGGGAAATCTGGTCTTTTTCCAGCGGCTTATGTTCAACATGTTGATACGTCGACACCCGCGGCTATATCAGCCGTGACACAACAAAGTTCAGGTGATTATTGGGACGATGATTGGGATGATGATTCAGAAGTTGGACAAGGGCATAGTCAGCCGACACCATTGGTGTCAGCGAATACACAATCATATTCATCGTCACAAATCCATACACAATCAACACAATTAACGACTAATTACGTATCAACGACTGCTGATCACAACTCAGCCCATGCGATTCATTCAATCATACCAGAAAGGAATATACCAAATATCCCAAAGAAGAATAATAAATTTTCCACTCTTATCAAATCGGGCGAGGAGAACTTTTTACTGGGTACGAAAGTGATCCCTGTTCCTGAAGAAGAAAAAATATTTGTGGAAGAAACTGATGACGAACGATGCACATGGTTGGCAACTGGTGAATCATACAACTGTGTTGTTACATCACCAAAAAAAGGGTCCAAGTTGAAAGGTCTCAAAAGTTTCATTGTGTATCAACTTACACCTACGGTAACTTGAATTCATTTCGTAAATGGACTCTTATTCTGTTTCATATAAACATTATTTAATCTCGTCATGCATTATCATTGCAGTTCAACAATATTCAAGTATCCAGACGATATAAACACTTCGATTGGTTGCATGAACGGTTTGAAGAGAAATATTGTTTCATAGCAATTCCACCGTTACCGGATAAACAAATATCCGGTAGATACGATGAACAATTCATTGAACATCGACGGACTCAGTTACAAGAATTTGTTGATTATGTTTGCCGGCATCCCGTTCTGTCACGTAGTCGTGTATGGGAACACTTCATCACGTGTACTGATGATAAACGTTGGAAAGCAGGAAAACGGCAGGCGGAAAAAGATGAATTGTTGGGCGTCAATTGTTTCAATGCAATCCAATGCAATGATACAGCGCTTGATACAATCAAAATTGATGTAAAAAGTGATGCATTTTCACGTTTTATAAGTGGATTGGATCCAGTTGTCAAAAATTTTATGGCTACTGCAGTAGACCAAGGGAAAAAATGTCAGGTATTATATAAGAGAGAATTCCAGAAAATAGGACAGGCATTCGTGTCACTCGGTCAAGCATTAGAGAGTGATGATGTCGGAAGTTATCGTATGACAAGGGCATTAAAACTCACGGGTGATCTTTACAATGATATTGGAAAACTTTATGAAGATCAGCCACGGTACGACTGGGAACCACTTGCGGATAAATTCCACATTTATCGAGGTATAATCAATAGTTTCCCCGACGTCATTGCCATTCACAAGGTAATCTATTAAGAAAATTCATTCCTAATGACCCATACCTAATAAGGCTACGAAAAGAAAAGTGTGTCCGATGTCTATTTCTTTTTTAGAGTGCAGTACAGAAGAGAAAGGATTGCGAACGACTCGTGGCCGAGCATAAAATGGAACCACAAGAACAGCGAGAACTTGCACGTCGCACTGACATCATTGCGCGCACACTAATGGCAGAAGAGAGTCATTTTCAATCTGAAAGAGATGTCCACATTAATCAGACTATGAAAAATCATTTAGTAGAACAAATATCTTTTTATCAGAAAATCGTTGCGAAATTGCAGGAAGCATTAGCTGCATATGATGGCTGACTGGGAGCAAATTCGTATGCCATCTTATTTTAATGCAGCCAATTAATTTTTATCATCTCATTCATTGGGGTGTGATTTTTTAGTATTTCCCATGAGAACTATTTATACTGACGTTAATGGTTTACTCATGCATTGCGATATTTTTTCGCTGATCGAGTTGGTATTGTTATCGTTTTATCAGTCACCACATATATAGATATTCTGTATATACACATATTGTATACAATATATATACACGTATGGGAGAAATTTTTACATAAACTCTTGTTTGTTAATTTAATGATTAATTTTATAGTGTAGCGCTTTCCGCCTCTCTCCATTCTCATCACTTTTGATCACAAAATTTATTTAAGCAACATATGAGCTGCTATGGCAATCATTTGTTTTATCCGAATACTTTTCACATGAATATTTGATAATGAACTAAACAAAACAAAATTTGTATATATGTATACAAGTAAAATATAAAATAATGAGACAATGATTCGATGCTGCTCGAAAATCACTAGCGCATTAATGATAATTCTTTTACATGATGTATTCAAATAAACATGCATATTTTAAATGTAGGGTTTGAACAGAATTAAGTCATTTTGATTCTCGCTGAACCCCCAAAATGGCCTCTATGACCTACAACCAATCATCTATTTTCTTGATGAAGGGAATTTTATAGGCAAACCGATTGTCCAATAATTAGCACAAATAGATTTCCGTTCGACACGCAATTAATTTCTCTCCAGGAAGTTCTCTTTCCGTAGAACGTCGAGCAACGTTTATTGATAGCGTTCTTCAGATGGAATATCAACAGAAAAGAAATTATTCATACTTTGTGTATGTATGTAATTATATCAAGGAAGTACATATGTACTGTGTCCGATCTGCAATGTTCATTTGATCATTCAAACAATGATGAATGTCATTCTTCCAGAATTATTCACACCACAATATGAATAGAGTAATTGTGAAATTTTGAATTATTCGTTATTATTTATAGAATATATTCATAAGAGGTGAAGACTTGAGAAAAGTTTATTTCATGGTTAGAGATTGTTTGACAGCTTGTGTATTGAGAATTTAACTACGAACCACTATTTAACGTTGTGCTTCTATATATGTAACATTTATTTGATAATTATCGTCAATTTAATTCAGAGCAGTCAATAAAATTCATTAAAAAAAGTATTCCATCTTCTTGTAGGGGTATTATAAATGTTTGCTGTCATTTATTCATGATAGTATTGATGCAATCATTCATGTAACGGATAATCCCTTCATTAATTATATATGAGCGTTCTAAACTTAATATTCAAACATTTCTTTAAAATATATTACATTCCAACAAGTCTGCTATCATCAATCGTTCGTTATTACATATTGAGATTACGACAGTTGTATCAACTTCATGATCGATAATCGGACGGGCGGCATCTTGATCGCAGACGGTTCGTATAGCTTCTTAAAATATTGATGTTAATGTAACAGAAAAAGAAACAAAGAAACGTAATTCCCTATTTCTTCTTCCTCTCTGAATGGATAAAATGTCAACAAATAGATTATTCAATAGCGAGCATTGATTGCAAATGAAACATCCCACGTTTAATTTACAATATCGATAAAAAGTTACTCTCTATATAATATACATATGCAAGCAAGTTGTTCCAGATCGATAAAGTACATTGCTCCGGACATTTTCTCAATTTCTTTTCCATCTTGTCTTTTATACATTAGCATAATATATTCTATACACATTGTATAGTACATAATTTGATGTAGGTTATCATTTATTGGTAATTCATGAATTATTAATTATTCATTCGTAATGAATAATCATATCAATAATGCACAGCGTTGAAAGCAAAGCCATTATTTTTTCAATTTACGGGAATTTTCCATGATAATTGCCTTCATTAAATCATTGCAATATTCTTTCCTTTGAGGATTCGTTCCATTGAAGTACATCATGTATGAGATATATGCATATATGTATTTTGAATCAAAAACCAACTAAAAAATCATGCGCTTATCACGCATAAACTAGCCGAAATCATGTGAATTTATGTGTTGAAAAAAATTTTTCACCATTATTGATCTCCCATATTAGTGTAACATGAAATTGTATTGGAGGATATAAGCGGCATAACTTGTAGAAATTCATCATAATCTCTATTATCGAATAATTTTTCTCATCAATTTGAGTTATTTCAATCAATTTTTATATTTTTTCTACCATCCGTGTATCCGATCACACTGTCCCATTTTCTAACGATATTCCAGTTCGCTCGCCAATTACTTATGCTAGATTTCGATTGATTATGGGCAAGACTCTCCTTGCGAGCTTACTGATGAGACAAAACGAATATACATTAACATCTTGATGTCTTGCTCTCAAGTTCTTTGTTATGGCCAAAATTAGGTAGTGGTATTGTGTATATATTTATTCATATGTCGTTGTATCATTTGTAAAGTCAGATCTAAGGGAATGTCAATTTGTATGATTTTTGAACATATAAATCTAATGAATCATTCAAAAAATAACTCAAAAATGATACAGGAAAAGAAAAGGATATGAGATTCATTTTTTCGTATATCTTCGCTGTTTCTTGTTTGGATAATTTGTATTCTTTCGAAATAGTGTTGTAAGTGCAGTGCGCGTATTAGCCCATGGCATCTTTTTACGTGAACATGATTTTGTATCGATACAGGGTGCTACTGACAACGAGGGAGATTCTGAAGAAAGTGTTATTGGTTGTATATTATTGTTTGTTGTCAGTCGCGTTGAATCGTAATTTTGCTTCAATTGCAGGTGTTGGCCGGTGCATCCGTGTTTCGATGACAATGGATTGGGTTGGGATGCGACTGTTCGGTTCGGGACGACTTTTGGTTGCCGGTGGAGGGGCCGGTCGGTTCTAGGTCTTGTTGTGGCGTTTGGAGTTGCTGATGGTGATGAGGATGGCGATGCTGCTGTTGTTGCATTTGATTCCCGCTGTTCAGCGCCAGTCTCTGCATCTGACGTATGACCGTAGCCGCGTGATATGCTTGCTGCAACCATGAGACAACAGGGAGACTTTCCTACTGGGCCTGGTGAGCAAACATGACCATGATCAGCCAAAAAATAATAATGCACTTATACCAACCTTCCACCTTGACTTGGCGAAATTCTTTTTAAGTTGTTCCGATACAGTACCATGAATGTTCTTATTGCTCGCTGCATTTCCTGATATCCTGTAATACACGTTCATTAAACAGATTCACATGATTTTATGATCACTGATTCAGATTCTTCGAATGAAGAAATGTGAAGAACTGTCGGATTTACTACTAGATTAGATAGGAGAGAAGAAAAAAAAATAAAAAAAATTGCAGAATAAAATTTACCATGGATGGGCCAATGCTTGTTTGCACGTATATCTCTCATCGACGTTGACACACATGAGCTTGTGAATGAAGTCCTTGGCCGAATCGCTTATATCGTCCCAATAAGGTGAATCAAATTCAAACTCACCTGCAACAGCCTTGTTAGCTCTCATTTGCGCCACATTGCGCGATTTTATATATTGTAAACACATATAATAAAGTTGATCAAAAATTTTACTTAATTCACATTGTTTTTTTTTAGCGTTCTTTGTCATTAACTTTGATTATGAAGGCTGACTAAAGTACGATTATTGTTCCAACGTTATCATATCAAAACTCATTGAATTAAAAAAAAATTAATATATGTTACCTTTCAGTATCTGTGCAAATAAATTAGCATCATTTTCGTCATAGAACGGAGGATATCCACAGAGGAGAATGTACGATATTACACCTATGCTCCATACGTCGACAGCTTTACCATATGGTCTCTGTGCCAGCACTTCCGGTGCTAATCATTTTCATGAAAATCGATTCATGATATTATTACAAAGGTATGATAATACTGTGGTAGATGGACAAAAAACTCACCAACATAACCTGGTGTACCGCATGCAGTGGCCATTATACCAGAATCTTCCATTTTTGAAAGGCCAAAGTCACTAATCATTATTTTACTATTTTCATCAGCACTATAGTAAAGGAGATTTTCAGGTTTAAGATCACGATGAACAACACCCTGCTCGTGCATGTAGTCAACTGCTTCTAGTACTTGTCTTATAAGTCCCGATGCATCTTTTTCAGTGTATGAACCTTTTTCTACTATTCGGTCAAACAACTCACCACCAGTAACACTGTAAATATAAACAACATTTTCAAAAACAAGACATTCGATGTTGATTACTTTTGTTCATCTTTTATACGTTCATTCTCATAAAATTATATTCATTTTTGAGGTAACTCACAGTTCCATAATGAGATACACTTTGTGTTTATCTTCGAATGTTTCTAACAATTGTACAATGTTCGGATGGGTTAACCTGCAACAATTATTGTATTATTCGTCTTTCATATTCTTATAAACAAACTACATACGAATATCATTCTTTTTCGGTATTTGTGACGTGATATAGAAGGAATGTGGTTTCTAAAAATTCATTTTCAATTCAATACTTTTTTTTTTACTGATCTCCCTGATGACTAGGCATATTTTCATTTTTTTTTCTTTTTTTTTTCATTTTTCCACATAAATAATCGGAGCATCATAAATAACACATGGCATAACATTTAATATTTATTGTATTATAAAAACGAGTATGTTGATAGAGACATTGCGAAATTAGCATGCAAGATTAAAAGGCACTGTTGAAAATGTAGCAAGACACACATGGACTTTTGCAATATCTATAAATTGTGCAGTAAGGTTCACATGTAGAGAGAACAAAACTAAGGTTATACAGTTGAAGAGACATGTACAATTCCTACTATTAATCAACAGAAAGCTCACAACAGCTGCATGCGTGCAATTAGATATGCGCAATTATCAATAATTAAATAATAGATATGTATAGAAATATGATTTCGTAATGATAACTTGGAAGATAAGATGAGTAGCTTCAATGTGATGAGAGTTAATCGTATTTATATATTCAGATATAACTGAGAGAAGCATAAACCGCATGATCATATTTATTCTGCTTCCCGTGATTTATTCATCCATAATATCTTTTGGTTTCATTTTTAATTTATCTCCAAACTAATTATCCCCATCTTATTCTCATCACCTATGAAATATCTGTTGCGAGTTGCAAAGCGCGATAATGACAATGGTATACAGTAGTGACTTTCGCAACCATCAATTTGCAATGATTTACATACATATTACATGATAATTTTTCTCCATAAAATATTAATTGAATGAATGTATAGCCCTGTCTTCGAAGTATTGCAGACGTATAATATATACAAATAAATTTATACTCTATTACTTTCCATTGCATGTTATATTGCGTGTGGCTTAGATGAGAATGTATTAATATGGCCACCCTCCCGCAATAATTTAATACTCGATATACGTAATGACAAATAATATCAAATGTCAACATATTATTTATATAGAATTTGTGTATTGGAGAAATCAATTCCGCCTCATTGATATATAAATAGCACCAGTACAGCATTATGGACATCGATCAGTAAAAATTCACGGAGTTATCGAGTAGATGAATCGTTTTTCGATATAGAATTTACCCCATCAATGACAGTAATGAATATGAAAAAATTGAAATATGATGATAAAAAACAATGAAATACAAAAAAAGTAGAAAATGGGATATATGGATATATAGCCAGCTGTGTTCCCGTAAAAATTGGGCCCTCACTTACCATCCTCTTTCGTCACTACTATGCGACTTGATTGGCCCGTCACCACTCTGTGGTGTCACAGTTTCACTGAACCTACGAATTACAATACACCATACACAATTACGTAATAAATAAATTTTGTACGGTGTCTGTGAAAAATCTTTTCCAAACTAATCATCCATGTCCGTTTCACTTCCAAATTCATTTTTTCTCGATTACTTCTATGATAGAGAAAATCCTCTACAATGTAGAATAAAATTTCTAATTGGTCGTGTGAGAGTGGTGAAGAAAAGAAGGGGGATTGTATTGATGGTAAAAGTAAATTCCAATTGTTATAAAGTGATAGAATAAACGAAATAAAAACGTCCAAGAGTGACAAAAACTTTAGCACCATCGAAATCGAGAATCGTGTCAGAGCGGAGCGCATTAAACAAATGTCATTATGCAACAATAAAATTTTACGCAAGAATGATGGTGTAACGTGATATATGACCAAACATGTATATAGATATATAAACACCAATAGTTGGACAGATATTCAATAGCGGTACTGAGGCGACATTGGATTTCTCTTCGTATCGATGTTTATACAGATGTATATCGAATCATATATCCTTTTCACTACGATAATGTCAATAAATACAATGCCCAACTAATCCTATGATACGAACAATTTTTCAAGGCTTCATTACACCGTGCCTTGCCCTTTCAATTTTTTAATTATTAAGATGAAAAGGAAACGAAAGAAATACTTAACAAAAAAAATAGTGAAATAGTTCAATCAATAATAATATTAAACTTTTAGGCAGGCGCAACGTAATATATACGAAGGTATAATGCGACAACGCGAGGAATATTCTTCTTGATAAGAAGTTGAAAGCGCGTATCAAAATAGGAGCATGCTTAGTGACAAAAATTGGAACAAAAAAAATTGAGTGAAACGTAAATGAGAAAAAAAAAGTGGAAGTATAACAACAGAAAAACGGAAAAACAAACAAGTCAAGTTATTCAAGTTCCGACAAGCGGCTTCAAGAATTGCAGAGTGATAAAGTCAAGTAGACTGATGAAATAGTTTCAAGATTTACGCATATTAATAGGGAAAAAACTGTGTAACAAATTTCAGGACAAAAATCATATGAATGATAAAAATTTACGCAACGGGTCAGCGCCTCGAAAATATTCGTTAGCCATACAATTTGAGATATTTATGTATTATTAACATTGAAAACAAGGCAATTCCCACCTTCTCAATACCCGTATCTCATTTTCCAAGGAATCCTCCTTTCCTTTGAGTGCCTTTTTATCAATTATTTTAACAGCATACATTTGTCCAGGTTTCTCTTTACTTTCAGCGAGTCTCACTTCAGAGAAAGCACCGCTGTGAAGTCAATACGTAATATATGTCATTTAACATTTAAAAAGAAATAATTTTCATCTGTTACTGTATAAGAAACCAATATATGTGAACGTTGACTCACACACTGAGTGTAAAATATCTACGATCTGTATTATATAATATTGTTGTACGTATTAAACGTGTGTCGACTATGTACTATCCTCTATGTATATGTGTGCGTTTGGCACTTGACATTACAGATGAAAATAAAACTTTTTTTATCCAATATTTAATTCGAAAAAATAACATATTCCTATTTTGCTATCGAATAATGAATACAATGAATATATATGGATTTATATACATACATATGACTATCATTCAAGTTTGCACAATCTTCTTATCAGAACGATGCATATACTACAGAAATAACAATAATATAATGAAAAATAATATTACAACTTACGTCCCAAGAAGCTCTTTGAGTATATATTTATCATCAACAGAAGGTGATGATTTGTCGTCCTTTCCATCCTTTTTTAATTTCTTACTCGAATCTTTTTTACCGAAGAGTGGCATTTCAATTAATTATCACGTTAAAATATCAATGTATATATATATCGATATATATAAAAACAAACAGAAGCAATGCGGGTTTTATTATTCACAGGAAAACAACGATATCACTTCCAAAGTCTGAGGAGCTCAAACGTATGAATCAATTTTGATCCAACACTCTTGTTTTACTTCCTCTTTCTCTTCTGTCTTTTACTCTCATATATTCGAGGAATTCAATTTTATTCCTCGACTTTATTTTATTTCTATCAATCGAAATAGCGTTGTGCTATTTAGAAGGAAATGTTTTGATCAATGATTAGTAATATATGTAGAGGAACATATATTTATTTCCGTCTATTTCTTATCCTTCTTCTTTTTTCATCAATCAGTGATACATTGACACACATGAATTGATTATTCAAACTCACATACGTTAACAAACTGTATACTATACACTTGAATATTTAAAAATTTCATAACGCACTTGACCATATAATTATTCCAATGATGATATATTTACTTGTTAACTATTTTACGTAATGTAAAATTACAGACAGTATGTTTGCATCTATAGCAATAGCAGCAGCAGCGGCTGCAACAATCATAATGACTAATGACACACCACATAAAGCGACTTTATCATATATAAATGAATAGTACTTATTGTGGTGGCTCCATCCACTTCATTATTTTTCATATACTCCTGTTTGATTTACCAACCAAGCAATGGCTGTCGTATTGCACTATGGCAAAAAAGATTTTTTTTTCTACACTTTTCTTTCAATTATTCACATATATTTAGGTGTGTAGTGTGTATATGTCATGAGTGATTAGTTAATAAGTGCATAAGTTATGAGCACTCATTCGACGAAATGGTATATAGTAAAATGATATAACTATTTCAATGTCAAACGCACTTCAGTTCAAAGTCATCAACTATTGAATTCGTCTAATCCACTTATTAAATGTGTGGTATGTATAATATATATCTGAATGCGGTCCACACAATATTATTGGTGAGTTTGCGTGAGAAGTGATGTGACATATGTTTCAGCATATATATATGTATTATGTGATATATATGCATATTTAGATATTCTTCGAAAGAGAACTTTAATTCCCAAACGATTGGAGCGCACACCGCGTTCAGATTCTTGAACTACACTCGTTTCATATGAATATACGCATAACCTTGAAATGAAATGCGCCTTATAACAGATTTCTGATTTCTTACCATCAATCGACAATTGTGATTCTCAATGAACGATATTTTCTATATGTTGTCGATCGAAATCGTCCGTCAAGAGAACACCTTTTTTGTCTGTATGATTTGAAGTTAATCGATGATTATTCAATTTTCATCATCTTTTCAAATATTATCTATGTAGAATTGAAACGTTAATCCATGAGGTTATCATATGATGAAACAGATGTATGAGATGAGGATCTCATATGCAATTTCGGGGCGGATAAAATGACTAAAATTTTCCCATTAAAAAATGAAATTCAATTGAATGCAACACCTGCACAACCGATTTTCCCCAGCAATTGTTTGGATCGCTCGATTCTGCTGTCCATATTTCATATCAATTTTCTATTCTATAGAAATCGAGAATTCCACATATGCACGATGTTTCAATTCAAGCGCAACTCTGCAGTTTATGAACGACTACAACTGAAAGGATGCAGATATTCGAAGCGGAATAACCAAATTCATAATGCCTCATATTGATATTTCGAATGTCGAATAACGAGTAAAGTATCTGTTACTTTACTTCGTAATTTCTGCTCCTACATATATATAGAGTAATCTGTGGTGACACCGTGCAGATGGAAACCCAATATGAAACTATCTGACATGTATTTGTGCACATACATATGATTGCTCTAGGATATCATATATGTGCACAAATTTTTATCTCAAATTGCTTCATGCGTCAATAGTTGCTCGTAAATTTCCACACAAAACTACAATATCTCTGTTGTTAACATGCGCCAACGAAAGAAAACAAGTTACAATGTTGTAGAGTGAATAAAATGTTGAATAGTGGCGATACGTGTAATTATTGAACCAACAATAGTTCATCATGAATGTATTGTTATAACCTAAATATGACGAAAAGCCATTCCGATCTATATAAACTTAGTTCCATCACAATGGTACAATTATAAATGCTAAAATAATTAGAAATCTGAAGTAGATCATACGGGAGCAATAATCCAACTTCAAATTTTATTAAATTTCAAACTGAGAATAATATCTATCGTTGCAAATTGTTTCGAAAAAATGCTCGGTAAAACGAATACCATCTCTTTGCGAAAATGTTTTTATTTATCCATAATGGTGTTCGTTCTTTCAACTTTGATGGCAATGGTGATAATAATCAAATTGACACCATTGGAATCAGTAAGATGCCAATCACGCAGCGCGACAACACCAAGTATTGAGTGGAGTAGCACTGCACCTGGTGCACATGCTAGCAGCAATCAACGTTTTGACCAAGATTCTCCGTTCATTAATGCACAAGCAGACAATAAAAACAATGGGACTTTGAGAGAAACCAATGATGACTCTAATAATAGTTTGATAAATAAGAAGATTCAATATAATAACAATAACATACAGAGTAAATTATCCCGATTGTCATGGAGAATGCGAAACAAAATTAAACCATTATTGATGCAGAATAACACCAAACAAACTGAAATTAACTATAATGTTCATATATTCTATTATCCGTGGTATCGATCATTAGAGTATGACGGTGAATGGAAACACTGGAATCACAACTATATACCCAATTGGAAGAAAAATGATAAGAGAAAATTCCCGGATGGAAATCATCGGCCACCAGCTGATATTGGTTCTAATTTTTATCCAAGTTTGGGTTGCTATAGTTCACTTGATTCACAGGTTCATTTTGTTCGTCAATAGACATGAATCATATCTGATATTACACTGATTCTGGAGTAAACAATGTGTTTTCTTTACTGTTAGGTAATTGATCGCCACATGTGACAATTAAGAGATACCGGCGTAGGTGTGTTAATTGTATCATGGATACCACCAAATGCACCGGACAGTACTGACTCGGTGATGGCTGATCTACTTGATGCAGCGCATAGGTACAATTTGCGAATCGCACCGCATATTGAACCATATCCTGGCAGAAATCCAATCAATTTGATGGAACATATGACATATCTATTTAATCGTTATGCTTCGCATCCAGCTCTACATCGAGCTGCAAAAAATAAGAAGTAAGAATATGGAGGGACTGCTCCTTATGACACTGGTTATCAGAATTTTGTTCTATTTTCATTGCCTCGCTATTTCATTTCAGCGGTCCGCTGCTTCCAGTTGTGTACATTTATGATTCATATCGATTCCCATCTAGTGCGTGGTGGGAATTATTGTCTGAGCGAGGAAATTTGACATTACGTGGAACCGAAATCGATGCCGTCTATATTGGATTGCTAGTCGAATCTTCTCACCGCAGTCACATAAAAAAATCACATTTCGATGGTTTTTATACATATTTTGCAGTGAATGATTTCAGTTACGGGAGTACTTGGAAAAATTGGAAAGATCTGAATAAATTCGCAATGCAAAATGGGCTGCTTTTCGTACCATGTTTGGGGCCAGGATATATCGACACTCAGGTTACAGAGAATTGCTTGAAATGCAATTTTTTGAAATTGCCTTTTCCATTTGCAATGATAAAGATGTGTAAGAACTTCAAACTATTCATTAGGTTCGGCCATGGAATGCTGAGAACACGAGACATCGTCGACATGGTCAATACTACGAAAGCGCATGGAAGTATGCGTTAAACAGTGGTACAAATATTGTTGCAATAACGTCTTTCAATGAATGGCACGAAGGGACCCAAATCGAACCTGCGAAACCAGTGAGTAATAGTGGTTTTACTTATTTAGATTATGAACCTGAGGGTCCAAATTTTTATTTGAATTTCACCAAATGGTGGGTTCAACGATTCACTGAAAAATTAAACACTTCATGAATTAACATTTAAGTTTAGCAATTGTCGTATTCCTCATCTAGGCGTTTGCATTATTGCATTTACTCAGTGATAAAACCGAATATATATACTTTTAAGGTACTATTACGTTTACTATAATTATGAGATATTTTCCAATTGCTTATAATATATTGAACGTATATATACGAATATATAATCAACAATATAACTGATAGAATTATTGCATGCAACAGGAACTACAATTTATCAATATATAAACAAAGTTGATACGAAAATTGAAAAAAACATTCAGATGTATTGAGAAGATATTTAATTATCGAAACGCAACAAATCTCATCGGAAAGAAGTATGAAGGGAATTTAAAAACGGACTCGTTGAAGTTAAATTAGCGCGAATGTTCAAAGCCGTATGTCATCGCTTAACAGTAATGAAATCTGTTGTTCAATATATGTCTGGACATTTTTTGTGAATATTATAGATTTATTAATTCCTTATTCAGACTTTCATGCGAACATCAAGATATTTTAAGAGAATATTCACTTTCAATTATATGCATTTACGCACATATGTGTACTCATAAACAGGGTAGAAAAATAAACGTATTGCTCGCTTGATAAATAAATTATTTGACAACTGTTGATTCTAATACAGTAACAACAAATTTATCAAAATTATCACGAAATTTAAATCTTTCATTTTTTCTCAAATCTAATCTCATATTCGGTGTCAATTCATTGAATGCTGATGCCAACTTTCCTGCAACCACTGGGTCAGGTTGTGCAGCTAGAAAATTTTCCACAAGCTTCTGGTATTGTTCAAGATAGCAACGAATGAGATAGTATAAGGCAGCACTCGTATTCGGCACAATATTCATTTGACGAGTTAAAATGAGATTCATCAATAGCTGAAAAAAAATATATACATATACATATTGAGAAATATAATAAGATGCGAGCATCACATGAGTGATTCATAATCAACTACGAAAATAACAGCAAACAGTGTAAATATGTATACATACTCATGAATAAAAGAACTTACAATGTCCGTATGATTTACTCACATTCATGAAGGGTGCCATCAACTGGTTGCTAGGTTGACCTCCTGCACTTTCCTCAAGAATGTGGGTAGCCATCGCTTTGATAATGTTACAACATTTTTCGGTTATCCCATCACCAAATGAGTATAATCCCAGTTCTACTGAGCCCATCAACTGACGTAGTAGCTCGGGCTGCAATTTGCATACTTTTTCTGGACGTATTTCACATACAAGTGAGATCATTTCGAAGTATCTGAGGATAAAAACAGTCATAAATGATATTGTAACATCCGAAGAAATTGGTAATCTTTTCCGAAATCACTTACTGATTGCAAAAAGATGGGAATTTAAGTAATTCTATGGTCATCATTGGCATGATTGTATTCAAACCCATAACAAAAACATCCACCGGCGTCACGTCAGTTCCTTGGTCAATATAACCAGGATGACAGACCTTCAGTATCAAATCTTTAGACAATAATTGACAAAATAATTTCATAAGGATGAGAATATCCTGAAATGTATTTTCCTCCTCTGTAATATCCAGTGACACACGGTTCACATTGTACCGAGCATAGATTTCTATTGTGTGGACACAACTCCTATAAATATCGACAGCCTCCGGCTGCAGTGAACCGGAATTATAATAATCAATTAATGTGAATAATGAGTTTGAAGTTATTAAGTTAATGAATCTGTTCACGTACTCCATCTAGACAATGTAGCATTCCCTGCGCACACTCATAGAGATATTCTAGGATTAATTGGACGATTTGTTGATAATTATGACACTGTGACATCAGATTCGCCAGTTGGAATAATACAGGTTTGAAATAGTGGAAAACACATTGCGACGTGGCTTTATTAACGCCTTGAGCAGCACCTGAGGATAAAGATGAAGATTTTCATTGTGACAGTTAGAATGTACTGCTGGACATGTGAATCATTATAGATTCCTTACCAATAAAACAGTCAAGTGCATCAAATATCTGAATTTTTACTTCTTCTTGATGAACTATCCGTGAGAAATCATTTGAACTAAGAATTCGACACAATCGATCTTGAAGGGGTTGTAATGTTTGTGCCCAGTATTGTTCTTTCTCATTCTCATTATTCAATGCTGTTCCTATTTCTACCAGTGCACGCATCAAACCCCTCTTCGCCGTTTGTGGGAGTTCGATATGATTTTTCGTGACTAAATCGATAAGACCTCTTAAACGGTCTGATTTCAAGACACATAACGTTCTATCGGTGAAACTGTAAGTGTATAACAGATTCTGAAAATGAGGGAGTCTTTCACTTTCATTTTATTGAAGTAAAGAAAACGATGCCTTACTGAGATTTGGATATCACTAACGCCATCAACAATTCGATGACATCGTTGATTAAGTCTTCTTCGCCCATGAATGTCACAATATTGCAATGTATCCTCTCTAGTAAAAAATTCACCGCCCATTGTGATCCAGCGCTTTCACCTCCAAATGCTTGAATAATTGTTAAACTTATTTCACTATAGTTATCTTCATTGGGCAATAAATAATTCAACGACCATCTTTGAAGGAACCATATAATAGTGCCACTTAATTCTGGACTCAGTATATATGTCATATTTGCGTTTATTGCCATCTTTTCAATTTCGCATAGTCGTAGAACGGCGGCACTCAATCTTATCACATGATCGAAACATTCTTCGTTCGTGCTAATTTGTTGTAAATTTAGATGTGGCGATGCGAAAAGTTGTAGTGACATATTAATATCTACTTTACCATGTTGTTTCTGTAATAAACAAGTTCTGGAATATATCGTGACATGATGTTGTAAATGAACGATGTACTTACTTGTTGCATACTGTGTCGCATTATTTCAGATGGTATGAGTGGTGTTTCACCATCAGACTCCATACATAATACATGGCCACTCAATAATACGAGCCAGTGAATATCCTCGTATAAATTTTGGATATTTGTGGGGGGGCCGTTGGAATTATTTTTTGGAGTAGTTGTTATTTGACTTAACTCGTGTCGTAACTTTATTGTTCGGTTCTCCAACAATTGTGTCAACACCATGAGCGGATGACCTGGAACTTTTCTACCGATCGCACCTGTTGGAACATGAATATCATCAATAATGATGACCCTCTCACTTATAATCCAAAACAATGGAGTGGGATTGAAACATACCAATAACTTGTAGCTGCTTCTTGAATTTCTCTCTATCATTTTGCTCATTCTCCATGACTTCTGCCTCTAACTCTTTATCATTGATTCGTCTATTACCGTCCGGCGGTGATAGACGACACTGAAGATATATATTGAATATTTGCGCAGCATTTTGTTCAATAGTCTCCACTGGAAACCATTGCTTGTCTGCCAATGCAGATAACCAATTGTCGAGCATTACTTCAAATGCTTCCATGTATACATAATCCTCTGCGTAGAGCTGTGAGAAAATTCGTGTGGGCATATCGATTTTGTTAGAAGTGTGTTCGAAGACTGCTCTTTTGTGTCAGAGGATATCAATTGAATGTCAGTTTCTTACCGATTCTTCTTGTGTAGCACCTTCAGCAAATATAAACGTCAATCTTGTCATTTGATCGATGAACGATCGACGTAATTCTACGCTCAATGAATCCATCATTTGCCCAAAAAACGATAAAATTTTTCTGATAATTTGTGCCATACCAATGGCTTCTTGGTCAATTATGTTAATGTTGGAAATTAATTTTATATATCCGTTCAAGAATTCATTCAAATACTGCAACGTCTTGGAATTGCCACGCACTACTGGACCATTCAGACTCGCTAATTGCACTAAACAATTCCTTGCATGATGGGCAATTTGTAGATTGGTACGAGTCTTCCAATATAACGTGAAGAATAATTGCATCACCATTGGATCAAATATGACATCTGCCCATGATTCATCAAGACGTAACGACGCATTGGTATCTGATTCAAGCGCTTCGAATTCCCTGAGTAGCCTTCTAGGCATTGTATCGGAGTTAAGGTTGAAGAAATGCTTCGTTGAAAGATATCCACAGATGTAATCTCAAATTCAATTTTCGCAGAAAAAGGATATAATTTGAATAAGATATGAATCCCCAAACGAGAATGGTCTCCACAACTGCTACTGAATGCTTGATGAGTGGCAAACGCTCTTCTACAATATCCTCTTTTATTAACTCGGAAAGTGTATTAATACAAAATTTGAATATACGTTTCAAATCAGAAACTTCAAATTCAGATTTAGCTTTGAAGTGAACATCCCATGTCAATCCGATATCAGCTGTCTTGACCGTCGTGGCGTATTCTTGTAGGAGCGTAGAAAGCAAGCCGAAACCGAGAAGTTGCTGCATCAGAAGTAAAATGCATTTGGAATAGTTTATATCGAATATGTTGCGGAGAAGAATGAACGTACAGTGAGCTGTTAGTTATTGTTACATAAAATGTCATGAATTCAATCTTACCCTCTGTAAATCACCATTAATGATCAGTGACTCGATTTCATTCAACATAATTTTCCGATCTTCTCCAACATCATCAATACTTTTTCTTTTGATCATTATTGCGATTACTTGCAGTATTTGTTCTCTAACGAACGGAGCTATTGTTGGTTTATTTATAATATAATGAAAAAGATATTGTTTCAAAGTATTAATGTCATCATTTGGTAATAGTTTCCATTCTTTCACAAGAGCTGACTTGATCAGTCTTACTGATTCATATAATACAAAATCCATTGTACTTGACTCCAATATCTCGCGACATAATTGGTAAGGCATCGTAGTTTTACGAAAATTCAAAAAAATCTCCTCTGCCGCACGTCGTTGATCGGGAGTAACATGGTTTGGAGGCGCCTGGAAAAAATGAATGAGATTACTATCACGAGGAATAATACATTATGCATCCAATTCAATCTTCAGACAATCGAAATCCTGAGAGTAGTTTTTAGTATTTGAACTTATACGGTGATGATGTTTCTCACTGTATACATAACCTATATGCAACAGTGCGTTTGAAGGGAATTCGATATTATCAGGCATTTGGCCAATTCAATAGAGTTCAGAATTTAATATTGATGTAAGTATAATTCCTACTAAAATAATGAGAGAAGCGGCGTCCAATTCCTTAATTGCTTGATTAGACATTTTTTATACATAAACTCTATTTATGTTTTCGGTTCACAAATTCTCTTTTGTTTTATCCATCTTTGGTCGGTAATTACTTCCACGCTTTCGTTCAGATTACGACCACTGCGTGTGTCGTTGCAACGATGTTCAAACAAACGGAAAAAAATTAACTTTGAAAGGCAATAGTTTCCAGTTGAGCGACTTGAATTTTTGACGAAAGTATTTAATTTTCACAATATGCGACGTTTTGTGTGGGGGTTCGACGGAATGGGATGGATTTTGTTATTCGGCTACCATGAAAATCATGGAGGGAGTGGAGGGCACAAAATATTTATAAAATATGCCCATAATTCATCTGTACCGAACGACCGATGATAATGCAGATGCAATGTGAGCCTAGAGAGACGTCAGTGTTCTTTAGTGACTGTATATTTTTCGATAAATCGGAAAATATTCACGTTTCATGTAATCGTTTTCGTTCAAAAATTTGCTTCCAATTTGGTTCGTCAATTGAGTGATGAAACTAATTAATTCTTCTAATATTTCAAATAAATAATAAACTTTGAAGAACTTTCTGCGTGGTGATATTGATGAGCCACGTGATATTGTTGCGATCCAGTGGCGCCAGCCTACGACTCGTAGACACCACCAGTCCTTTTTCCAAAATATCGATTCCAAAACGAATATCATCATTTAAATATAATTTTCGAACTCAATGGTCGAACAAAGTATGTATCCATTAATATTGAGTACCAAACTGCTGCGTGGGTTTTTCTACCTTTGTTTGGCTGCATTGAGGAGGCAAGATCAAAGAATACAGAAGTACATCTGTATTCTTTGGCAAGATACACCCACGATCAGGCCTTACCGATTATTTCATGCTTTATAACAGCTACTGCCATCTTGTAGTATTTTTCAGAAGTTTCTCCATGCACTCCATTACCATTCTCATCCAAGTCGATAATAGGGAAATCATTATGCGTAGATTGAGAGAGACACCCTAATATCAAAGAATACAGATGTACATCTGTATTCTTTGCTAATATACAGAAACCATCTCACCCGATTGAAATTGTCAGTGGATATGAAGATTACAAAAGATAAATAACGATACACGTCATATGAATCGTAATCTTATGAATGAAAATGATGCAGGTAAAATTAATTCCCATTGGATGAAAAAAAATTTCCGGTCATTCATCAAACGCGCAGACAAAATTCTGTTCAGGAGCATGAACTCAGGCGAGCGGAAATCAACTCCATGATGTGGTTATTATTATCCAATTTTTCCGTTTTTCATAGTAGTCGTTTCAAACCAATGCGTTCACTGTCTTAAACGTTCAATTCGCTTTTTAAATCGTTAATATTTTTCAGGTTTCGTGAATTTCCAATATTGTCCACTCTTCCGAAAGTTCACATTGGCTCACTACTGTGAATTTTCATAACCAGTGTTTATTTCCGAATAATTCACTTTCGAGTGTCGTCTAATATTTTAGCGTTTATAATGGTGATGTTAATGATGATACACTCACAAAATCTGCATTGTAGTTCTATCCTCGTCTGTTTTCTCGAAATCACGGAGAGTTTTTGGGACCAGAACCAATGAACTGAAGTTCAAAGACGTGACTACCAGAGTTGCTTTATGTTTATCATTTACTTATCAATCGAAGTCTATGACGTTTTATCTCTATTATTTTTCAGTCAGTGTCAACGTTCAATTATAGCTCCATTGGTAGTAGCTGTAGTAACTCATGTTCTAAATGATTTGGTCCAGTTGCGCCATACTTCAGGATAATAGTAAAGAATCTACTCCAATTTTTTTTTTACCATACATTTGGTCGGAGGCAGACCACCTCTATTGATTTGAGAGGTTAAACAATTCGGCATCATTGCTATTTATCAAAATGTTCACAATTCTATTGGAATATTCGTCTAATGATTTTAGTTGATGGAAATCGTGAGAAATACTAACATCTCCGTAGTCACAATTTCTACCATCACTGACGAATTTCTCTTTGGAGAGATGATCAAATGATTTTTGTTTATCAATTCTTATATCGCAATGTGAATTCTGTTGGACGAAATATTTCAATTTTTTTCTGTTAATTGAGAACACTGGTCTGCAACTGAATTCTCCTTCAAATGAAAATATGATGAATAGGAGGAGTTGAAAATTATTAAATCAGATTTGCTTTTCATTTTTTGCTATCATGCATATTTTTTTCTTTAATGATTTTTTTCCGATAGCTCCATATTATGCATTTTTTGATTGCCATTTTTTGCTTCCACGATGTTTTTTTCATCTCAAGTTATATTCACATCCAGAAAAACGGTTTGTATTAATAGAGAGAAAGAGAACGATATCATCTGACGGGGTTTATCTAATATCATATTATTTTTCTTAATAAATGACTGGAATTTGAAGCGCAATAAGAGTTTTATCCAAAAATTCGATAAAGAAAAATTATACGCGTTTCATAATTTTCCATACTTTTTTTCTATTCAGAAATGTAAAAATTTCTATAAAACATGTATAAAATCTGAAGAAGAGAAGAAAAAATTTTTTTCGCAGACTAGTGATATGAGAGAATTTACTAGTGAGCATTTTAACATTTAGACGCAGATCAACGAAATTTGAAGTGAACAGTTATGTTCTCCCAAGTTCTCCGTTTGATTCTGACGGGTGTTCTGACGCAGCGTTCAGTATTCAGCCACATGAGCTGAAGCTTTATCGATTACTCACGATAACTCCGAAGTTTCATGAAGTCGGTCTTTCTGTAGTTGTTAACAATCAACGCATCACTTGGACGAGCATATCACGTGCACGAGGGGTGTATGATGTATTAGTTCGATCCATATTTCGTGAACATCTACTTTAGGAGCACATCCTCAATCATTGATGCTTTATTATTATTCTGCACATGTTCATGTGATATAAACTCACCATCTACGCCATTGTCCTATCAATGCCAGTGCATACGTATCCATACGTGTGCAGATCATACTGTTACGATTGGACAATATCATTTGATACTTCCTCATTCATCATATTTAAACTAAAATTCATCCATTTGAATTTCGGACAAAAATTGACTGTACCGAAGTGAAATGAATTACACAGATGAGTAACTCAAAGTATTTGACAACAATAACCATTGAACTGTGATCAGGGAGAGTTAATTTCCGTAGTTTATATTTGGAAAAGTTGGTGCCGTTATTTTTTCCATATGGCTAAGGTGTTGACACATCGGATGATGTGCAAAAGATCTACACGAACAATTCGTGGTAGAGAACACTACAAAATGGAGAATGGATCGTGTCGTGGGTTATAGCTTCTATAACGAGAACCTGTTGCTTTTTATCATGTATGTGAGGCGCACGCAGTCGGTCACCTTTGTAGTGTTTGGCACACCGCAATGATGTGAGGATTTACTATGGACAGAAAAGGTGGCTCACTCATTACTTTAAAATCTCGCAGTATAAATGTGAGCGGCGTAGATGAGTTTTACGTGAAAAACCGCTGGAAGTAAAAGCTCAACTCGGGGTGGCTCTCATTGAAAGCGTCAAATCCGCAGACACTCAATTCCTCTACTAATCATTTTCTCTATCTGACGAGTTTCCTACTTGACATTTACACTTTTGTTGGAAATCTCTGGTCGGAACATGGTTTATGAAGATGTTCTTATTATTTTTTCTGCTAATGTTGTAAAAATTCAATTCACTAGGCATTACATACGAGTATTTAGACTTGAATCAATAAATTGAAAAATAAAATGTTATGAGTACTTCAAAATTATCGTCTGAAATCACTTTTTAAGAAAATTTACTATTCTTATGAGTGTCTTCTGTATGCAAACTACAATTATCACGAAAAAACAAAAATTCCTAATTTTTTTTTCCAGAATGTGAAAATAAAGAACGATTTCTGACTGTGACTATGCTTAATTTCCACATTGTGGGTAAAAAGATATAAATTTTTGTTTTTTGTAGTGATAATTGTAGTTCAAATAGGAGAGACACCGATGAAAAAATTTTTATGATTGCTAGCTTATATTTCGTCTAATATATTTTAGAACATTATAACTGGTTGGATGAGTTTTACGTGAATTGTGATGGCCCGGTAATGGGAAATTGCCTATGCAATTGTGCATTACAGGTATGGTACAGGATAATATAGTGGAGTTGATAAAAAATAGTGGTGTGTGCATTGAATACACGGAGTTGTTAGACGTCATGCGATTCAAAAAGAATCCAAAAGAAATGGTTCGCAGACTCCTTCTTGCTACCGCCGGTCGTGGTAGATTGACAAAAATGACACCCTGTGGCAAACGGGTTCCATATTCGTTCTGGTGGTCATTCTTGAAACCATTGAAGGTATATTTTTTATTTCTTCCTCATGCCCCATTTGTCATGAAGTACATACCTACTGGTTAATTCTTTCAGGATTCTTGACCAATAACACCGCTGAGAGGGATGCCCTGATCCATACTGATTTTGCCCACTGCATCAGTTCATTCTTGACGAATGGTCAAAACAAAAGGTTGCGGACCGTTATTAGGAGCAGAGGTGGCAATGCGGTATCAGAGTAATGAAACCAGAGGGAAATTGATTAGAACTGCATAATTTTGAGACGTCAATAACACTGTTACCACTTATACTGAAACCAAACTGGTTCCGATCAAAAAACTGTTGTAGATTATGTTGTATAGAAAATTAATAATCATATTGGGCATTTGATCCGAATTTGCAATTTTATGAATATTTGAAAGATAAAAATGTGAAGATTTCATTGATCCTCGTTCAGATTTTCTGTTTGAATATATATCAAGTCGTGTTCATAGGTCAACAGGTTGTTTCGATTAATTAATATGCAACAATTGCATGGAAGTTGTTGAATATACAAATAGAGTCGAGTGGTCATGTATGGGGCTTGATTGAACTCGTTAGTTCAAGCGGATTCACGCTATTGCGTAAATAATAGTCATTTCGCCATTATATCTGGTCATAGAATATAGGGTAACATCACGTTAACGAGAGTTTTTATGGGAGATTATAGCGAATAAAAATCGATCGGAAATGAATAAAGTATATTAAATAATTTTGTGTCCCAGCGATATCGATAAAAAATATAAAGCCCTGAAAATAAGCCTCTGAGTAAAAAAATTAATTTCAGTTGTGTTCCTGTTATTCCACACTATTCTGGTAACCCAGATGATAGAGAAATTATGAACTGTGGCGTTAATTAAAAATAGAGAAGTGAAAGCAGATAATAATGGAAAACATTAAACTCATTCACCCATTCGAGTAATTTCCACTCATTCGACTACCACCCCATTTCACTGTAATGCGGATTTCAGCGTGCTTGATTCGGACTTAGTGAAACCACGACCGAAATATTTATTCGGGTATAAATTTTGCGGGCTGTTGATTAGACTTCACTCTAACAATGGAAATAATGGAAGTCAATGCATCAAGTTACTTTTGCGAGCTTCTCATCTGTGATATCGTGGAGAAGAATACATCAGTCCGCTTAGTCACACTAGCCAATATCATCGACAACCTTCTGTGAGGGATTTTTTGCGTGTGTAACCCACGTCATGAATATAACTCAGGTTAGAGTAATTTCCCTCTAAAAATACTGTTCACATGAAAATTGAACATGCTACATAAAAAACTGATCCAATGGATGTCATCATTCCTAATGTTCATGTACTTTCTCATTCAGCACGGTAATGTTAGAATAAAAGAGCAAATTTGCAATAAGTTTTTTCCATATCGAAAACCTCGTGAACGAGCATGTGAATTATTACTCACTTGAGACTCATTCTCAGTAGTTCAGTAAATTCAACAATTCTGATAGAGAAGCAAAATTATCTTCATCTTCACCGGTATTGTCCCATTTTCGTTGTTACATATCAATGGCGTCATTATGAATATCGGTAGCTGTATAACTATACAAATTGTTTAGCGACAAATTGTTGAATGACAAAAATAATGTAACTACATTTTATTGAATGTTCTCAAGTAACTGAGGGTATCTTCTTTTGTATCTCACATTAATGTATGAGCTAGTGATAACCATTTACGTAATAAAATGATTCTATCTCGCTGACTCAAGTTGTATCACGTTTGAAATAACTTATGGACACTTTGAGCATGAACTTTGTTGTGTGAACCACATTATGGTTAGTGCTTCACGTCGATTCTCACAGGCTCTCATATTTACTGACTAATAACGGAGGAAGTTGTTTGATCATTTCATGGCAAAAATACAAATTTATGAATTTCATGAAATAATTGATCAAACAAGTTGACAGTTCCTCTAGCTATCAACGAGAATTAGAATTGATTAATACCTCAATGTCATGAATAAACTCTTTCCGGGTCATGATTTATAATGACTGAAGAAGCAAGTATGAGAAGACCACTCTCATGCGATCTGTTCGCTTGATACTTAGACTCAAGTAAGATGCAATCATCGAATTTCAAGTGTCGAGTTGAAATAGTTTCCGTTATGAGGGGTGGTTCCATATTCATTGCTCATTGAGACTGAGAGCGCGTTGCATCAGACCGTGTTTGAGAAAAACACACTTACATGATAATGTTCAACACAAATCTACAAAACAGTTTAGCAAGTAGTGTCGTTTGAAATATGGTTCATATTGAACATGGTAGAAATGGTGAAGTTCATACGGGTTGATGCACGGGTGGTTGTTCGATAGACTGTTGAAACTGTGGTAGATCCAATGGAAATATCTATTGCTTTCAGTAAACTTTACTATGACATATGATGACTTCATGCAATTCATACGATATGACAAGAAACTATGACTGAACTCTCCATCAAAGAGTGGCAATTTCTATGATCATTCTACGCGATGACTTTCATCAATTCTCAAATGATCCTTCAACAATTCTTCGTAGAAGAATGCTGAATGGTAACATTTTGAAGAGAAAATCTATGTCGTTCATTTATAATGTACAACCTCGTCATGGTTTTCATAATAATTTAACTCATACAATCATTCGGAATTTTTTCTTTCATAATTTCGATGGAACAGCATTTTACGGAATTATCGCTAATTTCATATGTAACAGTGCGAAGCAAAATTCTTTGGATGAAACGAAATGAGTCATTAGGGATTTTTAGTGGAAACACTAATTTGACTTTCAGTCTAATAAACTAGTGACCAATTATTACTTTCCGTCTTGGTATATCCATCCGCCAATAAATAATGATTCTCCTATTATGACAACCTGACACGGCTACCAACACCAATTCTACATTTACACGTTAATTAGACGACATGGCTCCGCGACTTTTGAAGAATGGATATTCTTTTTTCCAATTACGTTAACTTTTATGAATCGTATTTAATGTCTCATCTCCATCTTTGCTTTTCCTTTTTCAGCACGAATATATCATTTGTATGGACATTAAAATCTTGTTTCAAGTCACGTGAAAGAAGTGTAACTAACAACGTGCATTAAATTTTATTCTATTTATCCCTGTCTCATTCAGCTTTTCCATTCCTACCATTCCCCTGACGGTTCTTCTATTCATTCAGTTAAGTACCTGTCACTCACTCGATCTCAAGAGTATTAAGGAACATTTTCGTACAAAGTCGGTGGCTGGTTATTATTAATTTTGGGAGGACAATGTGAGGTGAAGTTTTGTTCCCGTGTAGTTATTTCATCAGCACGATCTACTATTTGCTTGCGGAAAAAAAACGTCTGTGGTTGTTTTTCTTCCTTTGCATTTTATTATTGTGATGAAAATTGGAAGGTTCACTTCTGATATATCTGGTTATATTGTGGTCTATATTTACAGTACATTGAGATACATTTTCAAAAGGGAGACAGCATTTGATTTTCATTTCCTCTCGCAAATTACATTTCTCAGTCCTGTGGTTGTGTCATCAGAAAGTATGAAACAGTGCTGCCCTTTCTCGAGCTTAATAGCTTTCACTTTATTACTCTATTCTTAAACTCTTTGATCTCGACGTGCTTTTTTCATCGTCTGAAATACAGAATATCATTTGAAAATCTCATCAGTTTCAGAATCATAATATGATTTGTCGATTCTCTTTTTTTAAGTACCACCATTTCAACTACGTAACAAACTGCTATCTGCGGATGATGATGTAGTGCAAATTTCCTTCGTCCTATCACAGACAGACTTGTCGTAACATTTCTTAGTATTCACGTAAAATTTTTTGAAAAATAACTTCAACCAATTCTAATTGGCCACATCAAAGTGAAAGTTCAATTGTTTCATTGAACGTTCGGTACTTCACGACGACGATACTTGATCTGATCGTTGTGACCTAAACTACAGTTGGGACAATGTAATTCAGGTTTATTCTGTTTAAAATTGCCACTTTTATGTTCATGAACAATGCACGATCACAGCTACATCCTGTGGAACCAAAATGACACTATGCCCTTCAATAGAAGCAATGTTGCGAGTGACAATGAAAATCTAGCGGAAACGGATGATACTCAAAGAATCAGAAGTAATAGTTTTGCATAGTACCCCGAACGTCTGCCGCTATACGCAAAACTTGATTCATTGTAGCTCTCAGCTAATTACATCCTCTCATTATGTCTCTAATTCCATCATTACATCACGAATTTTGAGTATCGCTAGTGTAGTGAGTATTCATTTAATTAATGCGATTTTGCATCGTTACACAGGCAGACTATATTTTACCGCTTAAATCTTCATTTAAATCTCACCGGGGATTTTAAATCAAGGAAATTACTGGCGTCTGAAAATTAATATCAACAGTCCAGTAATCATTGGATGATTCAAAGTGAACCCGTACGATGATGTTGATGCTTTATAATCCTGAATTAATTTTGCTTGATGTTTGTGTGGATGATAATATTGAGTATTCATTGAGTATGAAATCACAATACACAATGTGGTGATATTTCATTGCACCGTAATGCAACGCTTTGTGAAGTCGTTTCCCGTCGGAATTGTTCATCAGCAAATTGACAAAATTGACTTCGAATTATTTTGATTACTGGAAAAAATAGATTTCTGATCTTCATACATTCTTGTTGTTTATTTTTATCTTCAGCTCCACGTCTTTCCTGAAAAGCTCTTTCACCTCAAAACATATTTGTCATGTCTTCAATAACTCCTCTGAACACCCCGAAAAATAGTGAGAGTACAGATGTTAAAAGCATAAATCATTGTCCACTAAGCTTATTTTCAGCCAAGAAAATCTATTTGGCACGAAAACAGAATTGAGATTGATTGTACATAGTTAATTTCTTGTCATCCACATGGTGGCAATAGAGCGAGAGATACAGTTTAACATCTCGCGGGCGGACGGTATTCAATTCGTGCGCGCGCCAAAATAAGGATCTGTTACTCTTTCATAAATTTTTTTTCAAGCACTGTATGACGATGGGATTTAATTAATTCCTCACTGTATTTTGTCTTCTTCTCTTTCGTTTTTTGTGAATGGAAAAGGACGTTGGAGTTTGAACTAGCACAATAAATATTTCAAATTTTTGAAAACGTATACGGAATCAATACGATCTCACTGTTGTTCTCATATGATTTAATGAAAATAGAAAATCCGCATAGGGAAAGCGATCATATATCTGCATGTTCTCATATATGTTGGAGGCAATATCATGTTTGCTGTCTGGAGTTCACCGTCCCTTATCAGAGAATTGGGGATATTGGGGCGCGCGCGCAACCTGACCACCTAATAGAGGGCGGGGACGTTGAAACGGTCGTTGAAATGAGAACGCTGTTCGTCAGTTGGGTTTGGTACGCGAGCCGAGTTGTAATGTCTATTCTTTTTCCCTATGTTGTACAAATGTGAAGTCACGAATTCATCGGTGAACTGATTCATTAACTTCCATCCATTTTCATTCCTATTACTTTCATCCCTGAGCTTTTTTACTACAAAATGTCATGAATTTCATCGATACGAAATTGGTGTTATCCTTTTTACGAGACTTCATCCTCTGGAGTATTCTTGGAAATTCATTGTGGGATTGGAGGTACGTGAATTCCAAATGTTGTTTCCATATGATTATTAGCAAATTAAAATATATTCATGATGAAACGTTGTTCATATGCTCCATTCATATAACAACACAAGAATATGCATCGGTATAAGAATCAATAATTAATACATAATTCAGTAAAGACCACAAAATTAGTTTTGTATATTTTCACACTATCCACTTACTTCTTCCATCAAGAATTTTTCTGCTGTTTTTCAATTATCCGATTTTCAGATACCATCGAATTGTAATGTACCATTCACAATTGAATTGCTATGTATACTTAAATTGGATACATCAGACTGTTTATCAAAACATTCGCTTGAAAACTTGGTGTATTTAGTGAAGTGAAAAGATTTTATTGCATGTTTGTTGAGCAAATATTTCGCAAATATAATTCTCATTTCGAATAAGTGGAATGGATTTATTTTCAATTGTCACATTGTACTTGGGATAAAGTTCTCTGGATGTTTTTGCGACACAATTCTGAATAAATTCTTCGTTTCTATTTGGTTCGTGCGATAACCTATCCAATGAATGCGCACACGTTGACTTTTTACCTATAAACTTCTAATCAATTTTCAAAAAGAGAAACACATGACGATATTGGCTACATTCCTTGAAGTAAGACATCGAATTTCCAGTGTCTTTGCATTCTGTCACTTGTGCAATACATTTATTTGTATCAACCAAAATTCTATTTTTGAAACCACTTCGACTTGTAGCTACATGGTTCGTTCTTGATCATATGCATCGTGCGATGTGCCTCAGCACGATTATTTGTGTGGTATCTACCGCACAAATAATTTCTCATATCGAAGTATGCCCAATGAATGAACCTATCTTTAACACTGAGACTAATAAATTGAGTTGTGTTTCTGACATCACTGAAAAAGGCAAAGTTACGTGAACTTGTGGTTAACACAATGAAAAGAAATGAGTTCTATGTACTCAGAATGTCGGGACCGCCCTTCTCTCATGCAACATGTTGAATTCAATGCTCGTTGATATTGCTGCACCAAACGTTCTCTTCACATTTCGGTATACCTCGTTTGAGAATGATGAACCTATCTAAGGATTCATTACAGTTATCGCATTCGCGAGGACATTGTCAGAATTTCATTTCGCATTGGATCATTCACAATTCATGGAAACAATTCAATATCAATTTGCTCGATGATGATATTTTTCCTCCGAAATATTGCAAAATGTAAACTTTATTCATTCGATATAGTGATTCAAATATGATATTAATTCATCATCTCACTAATGTAAGCGGAACTATCAGAACACGAAATTATATTTCCAACTGTAAAAATTGTCCTCTGTGTGATGAAGGACGCATTATCAACATGTGTATGTTGTTATTATAAAGCAGGAACGCGAACATGTACGGAACTAACTAAACGGTAATGTATAATTCAGTCTTGATGCTACAATATTGTAACACAGCAGTCTCATCATTGTGGATTCTCTTTACGAGTCGAAACACTGTGATTCGGCCACAGTTCTTCAATCATGTCATTTCTCTGTGGCCTGAAATGAATTCAGGAATCCTGATTAACTATCATCCTTAAGTACTCATTAATGCATGAAAAAAGTTCAATAAAAAACAATGGAAGAACACCACGCCCGAAATTGTAGATGCTGACTTCCAACGAGTAAGGAGATACAATTGTGTACCATTGTTATATTTTTATGATTGATTTCCAAGGTCTTACGTTGAAACGAAGCGTGCGTGTCGCAATTTTATGTTTTCCACAATTCTTTTATACCTCATTATCCTTGATAAATGATATTCCAGTCTTGTACTGATCTGAATTTTTATAGAATGGATTGAAAAAAGCTCTGTTGTTGGTTCGTACATATAATGGATGATCATGAATACTCTTGATAAGGATCTATCTTTATCTGAAGATGTTATCGTTCATGGGTTATTCGGAAATGGCCGGCTGGTGATGATTGTCACGAATGCAGTATCGATATGAAATTATATTGTCAGTAATGATGTTTCGCATTTCATACTCTCGACTGTCGTGTTTCTTCTAACTTTTTCATGAGTCCAGAAATGGAACAAAATCTGTTCAGACTCCAGGAATATCCTTCACAACAGCATTATACACTTTGATGATATCTTCTTATCTATTCTAGTCAATTTCTGAGTCCAGATTCATATCTTTTTATGTGGTGTAAGATACACTTTCTGGAGAATGAATAATGCGAAAAACTTTCAACTGGTAAAGTTTTTGGCATGTGGCCGATGATGAAGAATTACTTGTCCAACATCAGTACCATTTTCAACTTTACTACTAAGCAGTATGTTCACACGCTCCTTGAAGTTTCAATCACGTCCTGCTTTTCAAAATTTGAGCGAAGAATTGGGAACTCGATAACCCTAACGCATCTAGCAGGAGTTAGTTAGCTTCTATCTTTCACAGTCGTTGAACTTCTGATTTCATCTCAAATATCGTGTTTACACTTTAGTTGGTATCCTGCACAAGTTATATTCATAATAGGTGGAGAATCAATGTCGAGACATGTCGAAATTCATTACTGAAGGGAGATGCGATTCTATCGTTAATTCATCCAACATTTTGAGAGATCGTTAAACGACTGATGTAATCGATTGGACGCATCAGAAACTGTTGAAAAAATATCTTACCAAATTCGAGATCTCTTGTACAATTCATATGATTATGCAATATATTAAATCAGACTGGACAAATTTACATGTGAAAGAATTCATGGAACATTGGATGCATCGCTACGATATAAACAACCATTCATCACGTCCATCAAAATTGATAGTCATGGCTATTTGCCAGTATGTCCGAAGTGCTCGTTCAAAACCCATTCGATCGAATTTCTTCAATTCTCCAACAACCAACACAAATATTTATCGAATGTTCTACAATGACCACATACAGGTGATGGAAAATGTGACGATCCCAATATTCTTTTTTATCAGAACCACATAACTTTTTTCAACAGCTGACGAGCTGTTTTCAAGAACAAACAGTCAGTACGTAATTGATTCTGCACGAGTTACTCCGGTCGTTGTTGAATTGTGAACAAATATATTGTACATTTCACTGTTTAGTGAAAGTCTCTTCCAATTTTGGGATCGATCTCATCTTTCTTTACTCCGAGATATGATCAACAGAAGTGAGGTCAACCATTTTCAGAGTAACTACAGCCTAAATTGAGACTCGGGGCGGCCAATCAAGTACCTTGGTTAAATCCCGCACACACTTCTCGTTACCTATCAATCTTCTGTATCAACTGATCGTATTGGCGGAGTGGATTTTCATCACCAGTATAAGATTTTCATCACCAAATTATGATTAACCCCGTCATGAATATCGGAAATGAAAGTACGATGAAATAAATCTGAAGACTATCGTACTAGTGGTGGCATTTAGTGATGTCATGTATGATTTTCATATACAATTCGCTATTCGTTTTACGTTTGCAACCCTTTGAGAACGAGCGCCGAACATATCCGGCATCCGCCCAATAACCAGCGTGGACTTCCATATAGCAGGAGCCTCAGTCTCGACAGCCCATTCGAATCGAAAGGCTTGAAGCATTGGGATTAGCACATCAACATGCCATAGTGCTACCACATGCATCGGCACGTGGTTCATAACTCAAGTGTGGTGAATCCCGCAGGCTTGTCATTAGTCTTTGGTTCCAAGTTCCTGTGGTATTCCACTTACTCTCAACAATGGATATACCTTACGAAGGAGAATAGTCACATCCTCGTTGAATGAATGTGATCCATCTACTGCATATCGAACTTGGGACCGTGAAATAGTTGGTCAAGGTCTTTGGCAAAGCCAGTAGCTGTATCCTTTAAATTATGTGCAAGTTCTCAGTGTCGATGGCTATACGATGGAAAGGTATCAGTTCTGATAAGTCACAAATTGGACAACTGATTAATGATTGAAAGTTCGTGAAGTCCATGAATACATTTGAGTTTAACACTTGGAAATTGTTTATATGTTGAAGAAAATTCTTTGGATGTGGGAGGTCTGAAAACCATTCTGTGTAAATCTTCAGGTTCCAATTGTGTTTAACATTAATATGTAGGATTTATTATTTTTCAAAAAGGTAATAAATGAAATTATATGAAAGTAGGAAAAAATCGGGAGAGAGAATGGGAAGTGAAAACAGCAGCGGTAATTTTTATCAATTTCCCGATTAAGATTAATATCTATTAATTACAACTTTACTTGTCAAGCGATAAGAATTGGCATTGGAAAACAGATGAGCTGAATAAAAAGAGGAATGGGGTTGAGGCATCGAAGAAATGTTGGGAAAAGGTAAATAGCTCATACTCGTCCGAAGTATTCCATTCAATATTCGATAAATCTGTTTTCTTTATTAAAAGGCTCAGCAGAATCGAGAGGTGCATGGTGCGCATGGATATATGGGATGAGGGAAGGCGCTATTTATTATTTAACCTCTACTCCCTCATTCATTCTGGCATCATCAATTATGATGCATGTGTTTATTACAGAATTCATGGAACTGGGCTATTAGGTAGCGGAGAGAATGGTGCAATCACGCAACACAACTGCATCGTCAAGAGTGTTGCATTTTATCAAAAATGTGTAAGAGCCAGGAGTGATTGGGCGAATGGAAATCACAATTGTTGATGATGTACTCATGTGTTTATGTATTCCTTATTCCAATGATCGGATGTCTGTACGAGAATTTGAACGATACTATCGTTACGAGAGAAGATTTATGGTAGAACCATTAGAAATCTCATTATTTCGATCTGCCTAGATTTGGATTCAGAAATTATGAACAAGATGAATAATTGGAAGGCTCATTTTGATATTATAGATCAATCTAACTGTTGATGATGGCAATAACTAGTTGAATGCTCATTTCTTTATTATGACCGGAAACAAAAACTAATGACACCAAGAGTCCAACTAATAAATAACTTTGACGGACATTTCTAATGTATTCACATGTAATGTAGGAATCATCACGTTTGATCATAATTTCGTGCATCAATTCTGGTATTTCTAGCCAAAACCGTTGTGAACTCGATGTTTATTTTTCTGTTTTGGTTTCAACTGTTCATCAGTCCGATGGACATTTGCTGATTCGTACAGTAGCATAGCATCTTCAATTATGCATCGCTCCTGTACTTGAGTTCATCGAGTTTGTCAATATTTAAAAACATGATGTAGGAGAATTTGGTTTGGCAAAAAGTATTGTGAACTTTCCAGAGCAGTGCGATTCATGCATCATTTTCACGTTCAGCTCATAAGAGATATGAAAACAGTGGACATCATATGGTGCGGACGGTCATACTCCGAGAAAGTTCGACTTCACACCAAGTAACAGAGTTCATATTCAACGATGCGTTTAATCGAGTTCTCTGTAGGGTATAACCACAGAATAATGAGAGCACCAATACAATCTTGACACCTCCTGAAATGCTATAACGTACTGAGATTACTGCAACCACGTGATTGCTCTTTCATTGTGGTTCAGTTGTAGACCTTCCAAATGGAACCGGCAAAAGACTATGCATGAAGAATCTCTGTTACATCGAAGACTAAATCACAACCTGGTCTAGTAGATGAAAAGGATGACTTAGCAGTTGGGGTTAAACTATAAATTTGGAGAGTCAATATTTTCTGGAAACATAAGATTCATGAAAAAAGATGAGAGCAATCTCCTCAGAAAGTTAAGACCCTAAAAAGGCAGCGGAGCTGAACAAAACATTGAGGGGGTGATTCTAAACAAAAGACTCAAAAGCCCAAGCGTGGTGCGATCGTGCTAACAATCGGAAAATATCGTTGGTCAAAAATTTTCAGAAATAGCTCTAGGAAACATAACAGGTCCCCAGGAATGAGTAGTTCGTGGATCAATATCACGTTGGGATTACTGGCAGGTGTGATGTTCTTGAAATAGGCGGAATTTTTGCTTCCAACTACACTTCTCATATACGTATCATGCTTTCTTGATCCAGCATTGCACTGAATACTGGAGAAGCTTAATCTACAAGATATAACACAGAGGATTATTCGATATCAGATTCCACAGAGTCGAAAGATCCGTCGCAAGTATTGCAATCGTAAAGGTGTTCGGAACTAATAAGATTCTGGCAGAATACTTGGAGTATGGCGACAAATTAACGCTTGAGCAAATTCAGTTGCTTATAAGAATTCATTGTTGTACTATTGCGCGAGGTGGCAAACTTCACTTTATTAGCGAGTTCTTACCCGGTTTTGCTGCTTCACGTGGTACACAGACTGTATCCGAAGGCGGTCGTAGATTCCGATCACCCCGTAGAGTATGCAGATTTCGTATTAATTTCTCCATACGATGCGACGGATACTGAAGAATGCCCTGAATTCATTCAATGACTAGTTATTGCTCACATCAATCGCAGGAGGCTTCTGACAAGAACGCGCGCTGGACGATTGTCCATTCACTCCAGAGATCAGGTATCAAGACAAGGTATAACAAGGATATCGGAGACATTTACTACGGAGCTACACAGGTGAGGCTATTTGAGATTACAGAGTTGATGTTGGTCAAGGAGGATACAATAAAGGGAGATATGAACAATATGTTGTGAATCGTATCTCCAAGCTGGCGATTGGAGGGTTTGCTTGTTCATTGATAATGATTGCATAGCAATTCAAACACCCGTCTCGACTTGATATTGTTCGCAAAATTTCATGGATTTCAGAATGTGCGATGTATAAAGTTCTCTTCACATCACAGGAATCAGAATATTTGAAGGAATCGATGTCGTTGCTTGTATAAACTAACATGTCTATCGTATCTTAAAATCCATTCGCATAGGCAGATATCGATCAATTGGTCATTCATCCCCGTCGTCTCGAATGGATGAATGCTCCTTGAATAGAGTGGATTGTACATTGTGAGTTTGGAAAATTTCAAAAAATTCCTCTACATTCAAGTATTGTTGATGCTTCATGGATTAGAAAAACTATCAACTGTAACTGAATCGAGCATCGATGAGATGCAGAAATCATTCACTTCATCCAGCAAATTTTACATCCTCGCATAGCTGAAGCACCCGATATTCCTCTAGTTTCAAAACTCATACCTGAATTCGACTAGTTCTAAGAACTTCCATACTGGAAGCCATCACGATCCAGTTAGCCATGAGCGTAATATCTTATTAACTTCAAATTCATAGTAATTGAATATTCAAACGTTCTCAAGTCAACATGCAACAGAGATCAGAACTCTGATCAGAATATAGAGCACGTGCTATCCATAAAAGAAACTTTTCATCATGAATCTGCTATGAGAATCGACAGTTTGATTTGAAAAATTAATAAAACATTTGGTTTTGCATTGTTCATCGTTGAAGAAACATTTATTCTCCAAATATTCGTTCGTTATAACATAGCCCACGTATAAACACTCGGAGAACTCATAGCATGTAGAATTTAGAGCTGAACGTTATTGAATACTGACATCAGTCGGATGTTTGTTTGGCGCTAGAATGAGATAGTTTTATCACTTTCACTAATACCGAAGCTCTGCTCTACATTCTACTGTTACATTTTAACTAAGATCGACTCATCTTCTTGGTTTTTCATCATGTTTCATTCACCTTACATACTTTCATGACCAACATCCCATGCTGTGAAAATGTGGAAAGAAAAAATTTCACTCTTCTCTGTAAAGGTACAATGAACATAAAATAATTTTCGCATGGAGTATTTAAAATTAATTAAGTGGTGTATTCGGATTTTACCCAAAAAAATCCACAGCGTACCGGATACAGGTTTCGTTTTGCATGTGCCCTTTTTTCATCATGCATGGCGGAGAACATTCAAAACCTTATTACAGTATTTCTCCGGGTTCGACCGAAAAACGGATCCCTGATATCTATTCTATATGTTAAACAGTGAGCTCGCAAAATTTATTCGACCTGAATATTCGCTGTTTAACCGACAACCAGAATTTGATTGAATCGAGTTCAACTAAAAGAGAGCAACACTCCTATGAAGATTAGAATTAGTTTGCCGTGTCCTTATGGAAAGAACAGCAACAGCACAAAAATTATTCAAATTCTAATCGACAATTATTCCGCACGGGAGCATCATCGAAACTGTTTTACTAATACGTCTTCACTAAGCCCAGATGAGCGATACTCTTCGTACATGTAATCGATTTACAGTACTTCATGATACTCGGACATGATAGAATGAATCAATATATTATCGTAATCTGTAGAGCATTCAATGCATCCTGCACGCTTGCGTTTTTGATAAGTCTAACATCAGAATCCTCAGTTCAGTCACGAAGAAGACTGCCTAGTCATACTTTAAGGTCAAAGGTGTGACATTTTTTTATAATAAAACATGATTGAAGCATTCACCAGAAACAACAAAATATACATTCCTTAATGAATGATATCCTCCACGGGCAAATTTGAGTGACATTTTGCTATCTTGAAAAAAGATTCTCGACAACCAGCTAAAGAGGTGAATTGCTTTGATCTAGATGAGGGATAAACTACATGGGATGAGTATTCCGTGTGCAATCGCACTCTGCTGAATCATAAATTTTCATCAACCAATTATATGCACAGCGAATCGTAGGAGTTCTGCAATTGACGCATTCGAAGATTTTATGAATTTCGACGATAAAAAAAAGGAAGAATGGAATTGAGATCACTCATGGTGAAATTGTGTGGAGTGTTCAGTGTTCATCAGATAATTTTATGATTTCTAAGATGATCCAAAGCATAGAGACAAAGGAGTATGTATACTAGACTGGGCCAAAAAAAAAAAATAATTTTTTTTTCTAACGGTACTGTGAAAATATTGTTCATGACAACAAAAAAAAAATAGCCTGAAATTATGAGCCCTTAATATTAATATTGAGGAGTACATCATTGCAATTGTTGATTTTTCAACAAGTATTGCATTTTTCATGAAAAATTTGAAATCAGTCAATTTCAAA